>JABBWB010000188.1:0-81001 GCA_016628085.1 Suillus occidentalis | reverse complement strand
GATATGTACTTCGAGGCAGTTTTGTACAAACGAACAATACGGTTCTGTCGACTCACGGAACGCAATGAAGGATTTCATCTTGTCAGGTCGCATTTTTTGGTATGAACCATGGCGCTCAATCATGTAGATAAGACCTCGTTTCAAATAAAGCACAAATGCTAATCGATAGCTTCGAGGGCTAACAACATTACATACCAATGATGATATGTTGGCTTGTCCACGAGTGCGTGCAGGGCCTACACGACAATCGGCCACGACAATTAATGGGAGGGATGAGAAGACGCATCTCAGTACTGAGATATGCATCATGGATCGACTTGTCTTCCCCGTTATGCCAATGTCCCGAGTAGAATACTCAGCCAATCAAAATCGTTCATAATTACATAATGCCTGAGGAAACACGTTAATATTCTGCATCTACCTCTGAGCTCGCATTCAGCCATGTCTGAGCAGGAGAGAAAAGAGTTCAACGCTTTCCTCTCCTTTTTCGCAACTTTCAACCTAGCCCGACCAGTCACCACCGTCGCCGACCTCAGCGATGGCGCCGCGCTCTTCGATGTTCTCGCTCTAGTGTACGTCCCATTTATCTGTCCCTAATTCGCAAAGAGACTGAACATCGCCATCAGAGATGCAGAATACTTCAGACAATCTAGCAGATCCTCCACACAGCTCTCCGATAACTGGGTCCTCCGGTTCAGTGCGCTAAAACGCCTCTATCGGCTCCTCACGCAGTACTTTGCAGAGGTCTTGCAGAAACCTACGAGCGGGCTTGAAGTCCCGGATTTGCAGGCGATTGCAAAGGACCGCCATGTCGGTGCGACGCTCATCATGTGCCGGATAACGATCGCGATCGCGGTGCAGTGTGAGCAGAACAAGGAGATCATTGCCCGGATTCAGCAGTTGAGTGAGGGTGACCAGCATTTTTTGATGAAGGCTATCGAGCAAGTATGTTAGTTGTGCGTGTGGAGCATTCATGGTTATTGATGCGTGCGTTTAGGTGATTAGCAAGATTAGTGATTCGCAAGGGGATATCAGTGTTGGAGAAGCGAGCATGACAGAGTCAGTTATTGGTTGTGGAGAATCAGCTATCGGTACTGATGGATATCCAGAGACGATCATTACTACCTCATCCAGTCTGAAAGAAGCCATATTCTTTCGGAGAAGGAGACTATAGAGAAGGTCTACCAGACTCTTCTTGAAGAGCACCGGACGCTACAAACAAATTTCGACGACGCGGTGTCTGAAAAGGACGATGCGTTGACGCGGTTACGCGAAGCACAAAGGGACATTGAGAGTAGACGCAATGATAATGCGTATGGGATTATGCGCGCTGAGATCGAGCGGCTTCGCACTGATCTGTGAGTACACGTTCAAATCATTTAGCTAGATCGCGTCTTATGTCTGCGGAGGTGCTAGCCAAAAGAGTGAAGACAATCTTGCCATGGCAGAGGCTGAGCTTGACAAACACACGTCGTTGGTGACTGACCTTACACGGCGAATCGACGAGTTGCAGGTCAAAGCGGACGAGGCTGCGCGCCTCAAAGACCAAGTAGACGAGTATGTTTCTTGATCACCGAGATTCACAATAATACTCATCATACATAGGTATCGTCATGCAGCCGATAGACTACAAAAGACAGAGAACGTCATGGAGAAGTATAAGAAGAAACTCCAGGAGGGTGCAGACCTACGGCAACACGTCAAGGTTTGTTCTTTGTTGTAACCATGTCGACCACTTGAACAACTTTCATTCAGTCACTTGAGGCACAAAATGCCGATCTCGTCGACAAGAATGCAGCTCTTGAGGAGGACTACCGCAAGGTCGCCGCATTCAGGCCACTCATGGAATCTTATAAGAACCAGATAGCTGAACTTGAAGGAAAGGTTTCAACACGATCACAAGAGGTAGAGACGGTGAAGTTCGAGTTGGAACAAGCGCGTACGAAGTTGAAGATTACTTCCGAGGAGCGCAAGAAGGATACCGAGATGTTGGAGCTCTACCAGGAGCGTATGCGCGAGATGGAACTCACTTCGCATCGGGCACCCACCACGCTGAAGACGGAAACGCAGGCGACGGAGCCTTCGGGGAACAACGATGAACTCACTGAGGAAGAGCTTATGGGCGATTCGTTTGGTCTTGATGGAGAGCTAGATGATGCCATTACGGGAACGACGATGACGGATCTGAAGTTGCAGGTGAAGAAGTTGCAACGGGAGTTGGCATCAGTCAAGAAGAATGAAGCCGATGCCAGCCGTATACTTGTCCTGCAGAACCTGCTAGAGGATGCTAATAGGATGAAGGCACGGTACGAAGCAGATTATATGGCCGCACATCGAGAAAAGCTGGTTTTGCAACGCGACCTTGAGGAAATCCGGAGTGGCAAAGCGCTGGGAGATGGGTGGGTGGTTCTCTTCTATACAAGTTGCCGATTTAAATTGTTCACAGGCCGGAAGCTGCGATTGCGCTTCGGCAACGACTTAACGAGACGGTCGATCAGTTAGATTCTTTGCGGAAAGAGCACGCTGAGCTTGAAGTCGCCTTTGAGACTCAGAAGAGGGAGCTAACAATTGCTAAATCGGATCGTAAGTTTTTCGATATCGGTAGTGCCACTCTTTCTGACCGACGGTGCTTCGCAGTGAATCTCGTGAATAAGGACCAGCTCGATATTCTTTCATCATTGCGAGAATCCCTCAACGAAGACAAGGCGGGGATGGAAGCTGATATGAATCGTTTAAAGAACCAGATCAAGGAGCTGAGTGAAAAGAATAAGATGCAATTGGAGCAGGTGAATGCGCTCCTGCTGGAGAAGGTGAACCTGCAGAGCGACGGTATCGGTCAAAGAGAGAAGATGCTCCAGCGTGAGCGAGTCTTTGGGTAGGTCGTTGAAGTTGTGATGGTGGTCTGAATAGCTGACTGTTACCAGTGATCTGCGAGCGTCCCTCTCTGGCAAAGACGTGCCGGAAGACATCAAGGCAAGGTTATTAACTCTGCATGAAGACAACGTGGTTGTCAAGGAGCAATTGAAAACCGCGCAAGATAAGCTTGCGAAAGCACGGCAGGTACGTGATACGGCTTAGAATGATTGTTGTTCGCTCAGTCCTGCTCTTAGTTTATCAAATCTCAGGACAAGCTATTCAAGGAGGAGCAAGCCAAGCTTGGTGGCCGTTCGACGGTGAGTTCAGGTGTACTTCTCTTAACTGTTCTGATAGGTGTGCAGTCCTCTTTCGAAGAGGCCGAGGGAAGCTTCCAAACTCAAATCAAAGATTTGAAGGAGGAAGTTCAACGCGAGAAGGTACGTGTATAATAAGGCGTCTGATCGGAGCTCATGAATCAATCTATGCAGGCGATGCGGCTCGACCTGGAGAAGCAACACCGCAAAGAGCAAGCGCTGATGTCTAGCTGTGTGTTCAACCAGGGGATGGTGAAGCTTCGAAACGCATCAAATCCGTCGAAAGGCAAGGCTGCTCCCACTGCATGGCTCCCGCGACAACGGAGTGCGGTAAGTTGACAACCTTGTGTACTCTCTCGATGCCTGATGTTTCTGTAGCTCGGATCTGGACTTCAACGATAGTATTTCTCTTCATGTACCTAATTCAGAGGATCCATTAAAGATACCCTACACATTTAATATCATTGCATTTCCTATACATGACCATAAAATAACTCTCAAGCTGTTTGCAAAGCACCACGCAAATTCAAGAGAAAATGCGGTAGCGACGTTACAAAGAGAAAGAGGAACCCCCGACGACACAAGCCAGTAGTGCAGCAGCAAGGTCATCATGTCTCTCGAGTTGCAAGCAGAGCTCAAGAGAACAAGGGCGGCAAAAATTTGATAACCAAAGAATGAGGGCGGTGCCCTCATAATAGTGGTTAAACTATTAAGAACAGATACTACACTTGATCTAAGCCAAAAGGCCAGAGTGGTAAGGATTTAATTCGTAAACACACTCCTTTTATATAGAAACCAATAATGCACGGACCACATTACTACATATGGCTTCCACCATCGCTCTCGATGGAAGCTTTTGTGAAGGTGGCGGTCAGATCCTTCGTATCGCTATCGCTCTCTCTGCACTATTGTCAAAACCAATATCCATACAAAACGTCCGTCATAATCGAAGACCTCCAGGCCTCCGAAAACAGCATGAAGCAGGTATGTCCAGATAATCGACTTCATACTATCTCATCGTGACTCATTCCGATAGGCATCAATCTCGCAGCAGCCATCTCTTCAGCTCAAACAGAGGGCGTCCACTTGGCATCAACCAGCGTCACATTCAATCCCAGGAAAATAGAGCTCCCTAAAATATTAACCGCTGACCCCGGAACAGCAGGCTCGACAACCTTGCTTCTCCAAGTCTCCTTGCCCTGTCTACTATTTTCCTCCTCCCCCACTTCACCTTCCCAACTAACTCTCCGCGGAGGCACAAACGCAGCACAAGCTCCCCAGATAGACTATACCCAGCATGTTTTCTTGCCTTTTATGAAACGCCATTTTGGCCTGGACATTGCCCTCAACATTATACGACGAGGTTACTTTCCCAAGGGAGGCGGTGCTGTCTTTTGCAGCGTTCCCTCGGTTACCGAGGCTCTTCCTCCTGTAACCCTTACAGAGAGGGGCCCCGTTCAACTCATCAAAGGTGAAGCACGCGTCGGAGGTCTTCCCTTCATTCTTGCCGAACGCATGAAAAACGCCGCCCGTGCTACACTACTCGCTGCGGGTGTTTCTCCTACTACTATCCGGATTAACGCAGTAAGAGAAACTCAGGAAGAGGCGTACGGAAGTGGAGGCGGTATCTTGCTACTCGCCGAGACTGGCAATGGCTGCGTGATAGGGGGAACCTCGGTCAGCACCAAGGACAAGGCTCCAGAGGAGGTTGGAATTGAAGCTGCAGAGGAACTCCTTCGTAATCTTCGTCATGATGGATGTGTAGATGAATACCTACAGGTCAGCGATATGCTCACTTGGGGTTCAGTCCGCTAACTTTCAAAATTCAGGACCAGATAATCATCTTCATAGCTTTAGCAAAGGGCCGCTCAACAGTCAAAACTGGTCCTCTCACAGATCACACAAGGTGAGGTGGTACTTTCGACATTAATCTACCGTGACTCGAATCTTCCCACCCACAGAACTGCAATAAAAATAGCGGAACAAATGACCGGCGCTACATTCCATCTCGAGGAGAATCTATCAGGTTTCGTCATTATAAGCTGCGACGGCATCGGCTATACCCCTCCATAGAATAAATAAAATATGATGTGCGGCAGGGTAAGGTCATGGAATGATATTACATGGTCGAATCGGCTAGCCTCCAGTACATACGAGTGTTCGTGATATCCAACGTGCTCTATCGGTTCCAAGACAGCAATGTCATGTCTCCCAAACGTCTGCAACGCGTTTAGCCATAGTCTCACACATGAAAAGGCACCGTACCTTGGCTTGAGAAGGTGTCGAATAGTGCCCGCTAATGCAAGGAACACAAAGACCGCCGATGCTGCGACGTATGCCCAACCCAAGAACGGGTTCTTCCCGCCTATCCAAGAAACGGTAGAAATAACGAGAGATTTTGTTCCCTTGTAGCCCTGAACCGGATAATCTGAAAACACAGCAGTCAGAAACAGAAACAGTGCAGTGAGGATGACCATACTCATGTAGACAATGACTTGATACTGGCCCGCAGACAGAGTGGCAGTATCGTTACGCCCATAGAGCTTAGTAAACGTGGGCAAACCTGCCGTTCGCATCCAGTTCTGGAAGTGCTCGTCCGTTTGCAGGTCCGGTAAAGAACTAACGTTGGTGTAGCCGTTTGGGTAGCGTAGCGCCCAGTTCGGAGGAGGGACCACCTGATCTAGATTATTGGTGTAACCCGACGTGGCGCTGTATTTCTTAGCCTCGCCGGGCCAGGCGATGCCAGATTGTGAGAAATTATAGTAGGAGGAGTTGCCTGACGGATCAGAGGTAAGCGTGAAGCCAGAGAAAGTGTCTGTACAATATCAAGTCATCAGAATCTCAGACACTGCATTATACTCTGTGAGACGCACCATTGAAAACAGAGTTAGCGATCAATCCGCAGGGGTAGATAGCTTTCCCGTCTGCGGTGGAGCCTAGAGGCTTGCAATTACCGCCGCCAAGAGTACCCGGGTCCACATAGTCGCCCTTCAATTGAGAAGTGTCTAAACTCTGGACATATCGACGGTTGTTCTGATAGAAGTTAGTGAGCTTGTAATACTGGAACACGGGGGCAACTAGGTCGGAAACGACGGTGAAGTTGATGTAGCATGAATGCTTCTGATCTTCCGGTGCTGTGGCATTATAGTAGTAAGCGAATGTGGGAGGTGTGATGGTTTTGTCCGAGTCTGATGATCGTAGGCTATATGAGTAAGGCATGCTCGTGAAGGTGAGGTTAGTGGGCGACGTCGAATTTGGCTGGTTCCAGCAAGTCGTATAGTCGAATGTCATTTCCGACACCTTTTCGATCAAAGTTGTAGATATTGAACACCACAAGGTGACCTAGAACTCACAAGACTGCTACCCCACACCAACAAGCCGCCTATCGGTGCAAATATAATCCCAATAATGAACAGGGTTGGGAGAACAGTTTTTGGCGTCAAGATAGGCTGCCACGCCTTGAGACGCTGCTGTTTGAACGCAGTATCTAGCGTAATAAGTAGACGTCAGAAGTCTTCCCAAGGGTTCCTGAGCAGGTGGACTAACTTGCTGGTTTCCTCCAACTTCCTTTCTCCTTCTGACGCCCTCCGTTCTGGTCCTGGCCATTGTCGGAGGAGTCACCACGCTTCTTTGAGCGGTTGAAGAGAGGCATGATTAGTCGTGGTGAAGTCCAAGTCGCTTTGGCGCAGCCACGGATGATGCAGCCGATTGCTTAGTAACACCGAACAGCAATGCCGTGGAAGGCGCGTCAGCTGCAGCTGAAAACCGTAAACGCGCCCGCCGCAAACCAGTTCCGTTATTCATCATGGTATCCGCTTTTCTCATAGATGCTATCAACAATCCCACAAAAGTAGTCCAAGAACTCTATGAGGAGCACACCGGAAATATCGATCAGTTCCCCGCTGTCGTCGCTCGCCATTTTTCGGACGTCTTTCTAAATTCCGATGATACGCTTCGCGAGGTTGGGATCTATGGAATCTTGCATTGGCATCACCGTCGTTGATCCTAATGCTACCAGGTTCTTCCCTTGGATGTGAACCATCCCCCTGAATCTTTCACACATAATAGATCTTTGGTGCGATTTCATGGCATGGTGCAGGATACTTCGTCTTCACCAGAGATGTATCTCGCGAGCTTGAACGAAAATAAATGTGGTGGTTGGGGGATCTCGCAGAATATGCCTGCTGGTGAATGGCCTTCGAGTTTTGATTACTGTGACCTTAAAGAAGCTACTGCTTTATGGGCCGTCACGGTGCCAGGACAGACGGATTGGAGAACAGAAGAGTTGATCGCGGGTTCGCATTGTGGTATGCTCGATGTGATTAATTGAGGTACTTGCGTCTGACCTTCACAGGCAGCTCCTCAAGTCAAAGCGCACCTCAACCCCATAAGTTTCCCGTGCCAAATGCGCCCCATGTCGGCGTCCAAGTCAAGGTAGACATGCACGATGCATCAGAAAAACCCGATTTATTCGTGATCTGTTAGATTTATGATAACGAGGCAGCTCAATCTCTCAAAGCTACTGACGTCGTTACGTTTATTGGAATCTTGACGTCTGAGTCGTGAGTGTACAAACCATCTCTGCGACTGCCGCTCAATTTGGTGCAGTCTGGATTCAGAAGATGTTTCTTCTCCGGTGGTGCCATCACTTCATGTTCTATGTCATAAAGTGCAATCTACAAGTGATGCATCGCCCACGGAAGAGTTAGCGACTGTTCGAGACGACCTCATCAAATGGATTGCTGACGAAGCCCTTGGAGGCGATGAAGTCGCAGCACAATGGCTCGTTCTCGAGCTTTCCGCAAAAGTGTCAGTTTTTCCTTTATCTGTTAAACGAGCTTGTCTCATACCAGATACAGCTACACTCGGACCACACCCCTCCTACCTCCGTCCCTCACTTTGTCGCGTTTTCCTTCACCTACACCGTCATCACCTGCACTACCTACCCTTCACCATGTACTTTCTGATTTGCTACCGCAGTATCTTACCGTCCCCCTCTCCCTGGATCTTCTTAACAAGGAAAACTTTAGTCCTGAGAGCAAGGATGAAGATTTGCACTCGGGCTATCTGCAGGTCCCTTGTGGGACCACCTTACTGCTAACAGAGAATGGCGTGCAAGAAGGCAAACTTGTAGAAAAAGGTACAAGTCCACCGGCATCCTCCGGCTTTAGCATCTTTTGTTGATATGGCTTTCGCAGGCATCATGAACATCAGGGCTGTCCAGGAAGTCATGGATGCTCAGACGCTCGAATACTCCTTCCCATTCAGTAAATTCTCATTTCCGACAGACATAATAACGATTGTATTATGTGATGGTCGGAAAAGTGCCTTCTTCCAGGTGACATAGATAACGGCCTTCATTATGATTCCAGGTCGCTTGCTTACGCCTCCTTCCGTGACAGACGGGATTCACTGTACCGCTGGAAATGAAACCTTCGCTCAAGGACAACCTGTATAAACCGCGAGATCAGATCAAGATACCCGATACCGTAAAGCTGGCAGCATACCGTTCTTTCCTGGCGGCTGCAAAACAGTGTTTTGGAACCGTTCAAGTCGCAGAGGAGACGTCGAGGGTATGTGCGATATTGGGCCAGCGCGTCTTGCATGGCTGACTTTCAAACAGCACATCCAAGAGGACTTTGTGCGTCAACGCCAAGAAGACACATCTATCACAGCGGACAATCTCATTCACTTGATGAAGGTGGCAAGGTGCGGAGTGTTCCGTTGATGTCTGTTGCCACTCATGCCCATGTTTGAGACAGATTACTAGCGGCGTCTATGCTTGAGCGGGAAGTCACCGTTGACATATGGGAAACGTCGAAGAGGCTTGATGCTAGTCGGAGGAAGAGATCACCATGATCCAACTCCCTTTTGTTGATTCTATCTGGTCACAGAATTAGCTGTGAACATCAACATCTGTAATGCTAGCGGTTTCCGCAGACATCCGGGCGTAAGTGTAAGTAACTGTAGAGCATCTTGTCAGACCAAAATTGTGAATTATTAACAATAACCGCACACAAAAGCTCAGCTGATCTAGAAGGACAGAATTGTCATTCTGATCTATCTCGCGGATCCATATCAATCCATGATATTCTACAGTTACTTCATAATACACACAGTGAGCGCTTGAGCTTTGTGGCTACAATCATCAAGAATAATGCGACAAACGACATAAGTGGGTTTCCAATATAATCATGGCCGTCCTAGCCCGTTCTCAGCGGCATTCATCCAATCTTCTGCTAGATCATCCACTACACTACCAAGTAAGCTGTGCACAGCTTGGCGGTTGCTCCCACTGCCTTCGAGGTAGTACTTGATCTATGCAAGTTGATACGGGATGCTCAGACGCATCACTGTATGAAGACACAAAAGCGTTTACCTTTGGTTCGGTTCCGCTTGTCCTGTGCATTGAATGAACATGGCGCGTAGTTGCAATTACAGTCATCTTAGCTCACCTAATCGTCAGGACAATCCGAGAGTCGTCTGAATCGGATGATGCTCTGAACTGGATCATATGTCCTAAGGACAACGGTAGTTTGGGCTGATAAGTAGGTGCGTTCGTGCTATCGTAGCCGTGCCCTTCCGTTAGATCGACAACACTCCGTATTTGCAACCCGCCAATTGAGGACGGATAGGAGCGTCCTTGAGATGAGCCCTGTCAATGATGATGTTTATTCCTTGCCATTTCAATCACGCTGAACGTTACCATATCACCAGAAGAACGAATCTTCCCAAAGATATTCTCGATGACAAGAGGGTCAGTGCAGACGAAATAGCTGTTGCTCGTCTTTTCAGAGTCCATGAGATGATATGCATGGCGACGAACGAGTGTATACGGACCTCAAAATATCCATATCTTGGTTTACAATGAACTCGTGGCTATGACAGTGGTGAAGACGGCTCACCTTCGATATAGTTCCTGCAAATGTGCGCTTACTGTGGTGCCCCGCGCCCGTAAGCTTGCAGCAAGTTGTGCAAATACCATCTAGACGATCTGGGTGAGAAAGAAGAAAGAAAGATTAGTAGGACGACTTACAGTTGCGGCCACCCCATCCTTATCTCTGATTTCAGAACCAAACATGTACCCTATGGCTTCCTCATATCCAAACGGTACTTCATAACCGGCCTGGACAAGATCTAGAGCAGTGTTTCCGATGAACTTGAAGCCTGGGACGTCACGAATCGTTTACAGCGTCTCGCAGAAACCCTATTATGCAATGCACACCTGTGAGACAATCGACAAAGCGAAACCCTTCGATTTGCGCCATAGCTTCGACCATCTTGGAGCTAACTGTTGAAGCAACCATGGCCAACTTGCCTAAAAATATGTTCAGGCAGGCTGGCAATGAATCATGCCGAGCTCACCTATTGGCTTGTTGGAGGCCTTGTAGGCCTCGAATACATAATACGCAAACAACGTTCCGAGTTGATCACCAGTGAATGTAACCCACTTTCCATCACTATAGATCGATCTCTTATGAAGTCAGCCGGTACAAAGAGCTTCATACATACCAATTTTCAGCCGCAGAGAAGCGATCTGCGTCCGGGTCCTGTGCAAGGACGTACGGTGCCCCTTTCTCATTTGCCGTGGCTATGGCTAGTTCCTGAAAACTAATCAGCTGATGCTCCAAACACACAAAATCCAAAATACCAGTGCGCCTACAAGCTTGGTCGTCAGGGCTATAACCACAGGAGATAGGGGTAGTCATTACCTTTTTCTTCAGGATTTGGGAACTTCACCGTTGGAAATTCGGGATCTGGGTGCTGCTGCTCCTTGACAGGTGTATAAGGCAAAAATCCAACAATCTCGAAGGCTTTAGATGTAAATAGATCCCCAACGCCATGCATGGATGTGTTTACAAACGCCACCGAAGATCCGCCAAACCTGGTGACTCATCAAAGTCAGAATGACAGGTGGTAACCGACAACTTACGATAACGTCTTTGCGCGCAAATTGCTGAGAGAATGGAAGTACGCTTTTTTCATCTCCTCCGTACAATCAATACACAGGCCCGAGTCAATTACTTGAGAAGCATCATGCACTCTAGGTTCCAAATGTTGCATGATGGACTGTGCGATTCCGACATCATGCGGGCCTATGATCTAAAAGAGGAAATCACTTAGTGTTAAAGGACAGCGACACAAGCTACATGTGTCACTTGGACTGCATTTTCCCAATAAACCTAGCCAAAGATAAGTGGAGCTCTATGAGAGTTGTAATTAGGGTCGAACCTTATAGCCATTGTCTTGCTATAGGAGAACTTCAATGAGCAACAAACTACAGATACATAACGTCCGCCTGACCTTCGGGTTATGGCTTGCTAGATCCAAAATCAGCTAAAAAGCATCCGGCTCTGTAACCAAAAGTAAAACGTACCTGTGATCATGACTCCACAGGCGGCATTGAGCACTTTTACGGAAAATGGAACCCTTTGAGCACGGTTGATCATCTATATCAGAAGCAACCGCAGAAGGGTTGATGACATACATCGGAGTGTGTACAAGTCCATTGTGCAGGTAGACCTTGACATTGTTGGCGATGAAAGCAGCTGCAGTAAGCTGAGCCCATCTCTCTGAGTTGTGCCGGTGGTCATGTCCTATAACTACCCCACGGATAGCAGCATTCTCAACGTGATCGAGGACATACGCGCACAAGCCCTTGTCGCAAGGGGTAAATTACGTCGTATCCTCGACTATTTTAACGTATTGATCAACCCACCTGTGATGCTTGAATCACGATAAGGTCATTCATGCGAGACCATCCGGCCTCCATTTTTCCCCTCAGACCTTGGTAGATTTAAAGCTTCAGGGTGTCAGAATGAGCTAACAATGAACATCCGCACCTGCAGTACCGAATTCTATGCGTGTCCTACGCGCATCTCATGCTCAGTATGTCTTTGCCAGCCGTGATGCTAGTAAGTTCCAGGGGCAACACACCTCATGCGTCTTTCCAACTCGCCGACGGCGTTAGTATTCCAAAGGTGTTCCACATCCTTTCTTGTGGATACATTCTAGAGTGATTGTGAGTAGCATTCAAAGCAGCAGCTTCCAGCACGCACTGGATCAAGGCGAAGCCACTCTCTAACAAGATCTTGAAGAGGTGCACTCATCATGATGATAGGATCCTACACTATTCCAGTGGTTAGCTATATGTTGGTCAAATATAGATGAATGTACAAGGAACAAATGTTAACGTTAAGCGCTAAGCGCCAAGGGACCCGGTGGCAACGGACCACTTGAGTCTGGCCATCGCTGAGCTAACACTGCTTCCGAGATTGCCAGACTAGCGGTAAAAAAAAAGACTCCCGGGCGATACTCATGTATGATGAGCAAGGATGATATACAGGAAACACAATATGATAGCACATATAAAATGGTATTCATGGCATCACTCCTAGCTGGGCACAGGCATCCATTCGCAGCTCGGAGTCCCATGGTGACCGATAAAGGATAGTCTCAAAATCTAATGCTAGGTGGTCTAAAAGCTCAGCCTTCAGATTCCTCGGAACGCCCATAGAGATGTCTATCGAGCCCTTTCGAGGTCGCCAAGTGCCATTGCATAGCGTAGGGTTCGATTGGAAGGGCCGGAAATAGAACTTCAAACTCCCAGCTGTGAAAAAACTGGAAGAATCAGGAAACCCGAAGTGAGCGTCACACCAGTCAATCCTGCCAAGTGAACAGTCAGGAGAGTGTTTGAAAAAGACCCCAAAAAACTCTTACGTGACATTAGAATTAACTGTCATCACGCCAGGGCGCGAAGCAAAGAAGAAAGATTTCCCAGCATTGGCAGTCGCTAGCATCATATCGCTTGCCACAGTCATCCAATCCTCAAGAAACATTCGGTCACGGCACCGAACGATCGATTCCCGCATAGCAATGGCGATGCCTCGCATATGAGATGGTAAGGTCCCGGTTGGAATCTATGGACGGATAAATAAATGCTCGCTGCGTGGAATGTGCCACAGACATTCTGGATAACATTCCCTGCAACATTGCTTGCGATGTAGTGAGCTTCAACACGCCGAAACTGTAATATTTTGCGGTCAGAAGCAATCTGGAATGTCTGCAGAGAGCCTCACATTAGCGACATTCGTGACCATGCGAATGGGCCTAGGCATAGAACGATTCAGTAGAGTGATGATATACGCTGTGAGGCAATCGTGCCACGAAAGATAATCCTCCTCATCGGCACTGAGCATGGAGTGGAGTGTATGAAGATGACGTTCATTGAATCTCCATCTTAAGTTTCCCAGGTCCTCGCAGGCCTCGGCATATTTGGCCTCTAGCTCATTGAAAGGGTAAGAGACCCACAAATGAGGCATCAGTGGAAGAAAGTTTGAGGACATAGACGGCTCCGGGGTTCGGTACTGGTGTTTGTCGAAAGTTGGAGCAGAAAAATCTAGCTTCACCCTTTGGTAGAACAGGGACAATGTTTGCATGAACCGACAAAGCGCCACCGCATCTCCTGCCATTTCCGGCCCTGCTGAGTAAAGTATTCACGAATCATATGAAAGACCTACCGAGAGTGTGGTGCCAAGATACCGCAAGGCATGTCCTGTCCTTGAACGACGTTATCTTGAAACGAACCAGTGAAGCACTGCCATTGATGATGATAGCATCTGGCGGTGGTTGGCTGAGCAAGGGAGAAAGGTCGTCTTGAATGACCCAGTCTCCTTGGATAAAAGAGGTTGACAGCTCTTCCTTGCGATCCTCGGCCTCAACAGCTAGTCCGGAATCGGTCAGCTGGATCTGAAGTCTTCTGAGGCTCAGCCAGCCACACATAGTTCTGTATTACTTACAAACCAGCGACCGCCGGTTGTACACAGTTTCCCTGCAGCATGAGGGTACATTTGTAAAGTGCTTGCAAGGGCGTCGTGAAAACGCTCAATGTCAATGGACTCATCGAACGCATGAACGTTGTCCACCTAAAAACGTCCCTTTTATCAAGAGGACTGAGACCCAAAAGGCTGAGTGAAACTCACAAAGCGCAGCCATAGGTCGTAACCCGGAAGATCAACAGACTCGCGACCTGCAAGCATGGTAGGTGCCTTGGGAGTAACGTACCGAACGACTGTCGGAGACATCGTCAAGCCAGATGAAATGACAGACCAGTACTTGGGCTGAACAATTGACAACACACTAGATATAGCACGTGTAACATAAGTATTTGAAACAATGTCGGCAGTTCCAAAGTTCGATGCAAAATTTCTCTCTTGCAAAGAGAATGAATATACGTGATTCGAACATTGAAGGGTTGCAGATCCATTGTAGGTCCATCGGCTAAGCCTGAGAGCATTGCGAGAAGGGATACAATATGCTTTGATCGACCATTTGCCGAGCCCCTTGCAAAGTTACGACGCGAGCATCGCGTCAACTCCAGTATCATGCACATATGGCGATGAACACGGCATAGCTCGAAGGATCTTTCGGCCGAAATGGTGATGGCCAAGCACGTTCACAATAACTTTCTGATGGAAACCAAAGCAACAAGTCAAAAGATAGTGTTCAACGGGTGCCATCCGCGAAGTGAATTGGTGATGGCAAGCGACACGATAATGGCTCGGGGCCTCAGATCGATAGTGACTTGGAAAGGATGCTATTTGCGTATGCGAGTGACTACAGGGTGAAAAAATATTCGTTCAGCGACTCGGAGAGTCAGCACATGCTCAATTAAATAGAAGTACCTGAACCACAAGAAAAACTGCACTGTGCACACCAATGGTCGCATCAATGATACTGTGATTCTTGAGCACAAACCAATCGTAACAAAGGAAAGTCGAAATAACCGCACTGCAACACTGTGACTGCACGATGACTCGTCAAAAGTTGTAAGTTATCATCGCGCCGTTCAAGTTGATTTGTCAGTTTCTGGCATTGGGTTCCTAACATAGCCATACAAAACGAACACCCCATTCAAACCCCATTATCAAAATTTATGTTTCGATGTGACAAGATATAAGTAATTATCTACATGCCATCCGTTTTGTACTGCATGTCAATGTGCAACATGGGTTCATGGATTTCATCCACGGAGTCTCTTGGGTGGCCTTGCTAGACATCCTACATGAAAACTTAGATGGATAGCAAGAAATGAAAACCCAACTTACTGGGTTTGTTTGGTTCAAATTCGTCACCACCATCAGTTGCAGACGAAGATGTGCCACTTAAAGAAACAGTAGCAGTGTCAGAAGTTTGTCGTCGTAACGGGCGCTTCGGGCGAGGTTCTTTGGAGCTAGCTACAGTGTGTACCGTCATGGGTGGTGCAGCATTCGAATGTACTGCAGCGCTGACAGTACTCAGTCGCGGTAATCGTATCTTCAACGATGTACTAGAAGGCTGGGCAGACGGATTGTTTGTGACTGGGGCCTTGGGAGTGATAGGTGTATGGACTTTATGAGGATTGGAGGTTGCCAATATCGAAGCACTACTCAAGTCAGAAGCATCAGGACCCACAGATCGGATCATGGAATTAGATGCCAGCGCAGGGACCTGGGCGCCCACAAATGCACCCTCATCCTTCGTTGTTTCCGAAGGTCTGGGCTTCCGCCGTTGACGAGTAGTCCTTGTGGACTTCCCTTGCTACAGAATTCGGGAGCATAAATACGTAAGTGATAGACCCGGAGAAGTCCAAAATACTCACAACCTCTGCTTGCTTCTCGAAATTATCAGTCAGACGTAAATTGACTTCCTCCGCCTCCTGTTTCACCGCAGTTCGCGCCCTCTTGGGCCGCACCGGAGCCGACTGGTCAAGAGGCGTTCGCACCGATGACTTGGCGGTAGAACCATTCTCAGCTGCAGGGAGAGCAGACTTCATAGGTGCTTTGCGCTGTAAGAACCCTCCTTAGCAACACAAATATACAGGTATTCAGCCAACATACCTTGTTAGTAGACGCTCTCAATACCTCCACCTGCGGGGGCAAAGGAATCGTAGGCGTAAATTCTACTTCTGTTTGCGTACTAGAATCAATGCGATTGCTTGAACTACCAATATGAGCATGTTTTTGCTCTGTTCGTATGTTCAACATTCGCTGGAAATTGCACAACGCCTATAAATCGTGTTAACCCTGAAATGGTATAATGACGGAAGCCCTCAAACGGATCTTACCTGCGCGGCATGCAACTCATCGCGTGAGATAAGAGGACCTTCAGGTAATGTGCCAATGCTTTCATCAAAATCGTCCAAGGAGCTCAGGGATGTGAGCGGGGAAGACATCGCGGACACCGGTGGCCTAATCCCGCATTAACAACCGTCACCCGTCTATGCCACAAACATACCTTTGATCTAGATGTTGTTCCTTGCTGATCTTATTCCAGAAATCGAGCATAATCACTTTCTCCGGAACCCTATATCTTCGACCATTGATAAGGATTTCATCAAGGATTAACTTCTCTGCTATCGAAGTGCCTTGCGGGTGGATGATATCGATGTTTCCATTATTAAATTGGCGCGGTTTTGTGATGTCTATCATAGGTGGAGTTTGCTTTGGAACACGACGTTTGGGTTGCTGGGAGCACAGTGAATCATGAAAGCCAAACAAAAGGACTGTGAGAACTTACCAAAGCGTGATCTACGTGGTTGGGGCACATCCACTTCTTATTGAACGGAGGCATAGTCACAAGAGGCGGGTCGAGACAATCTAAATGCCAGTGAAGACTGCAGTAATCGCAGGACACCATGCTTCTCCAAACTTCGGGGGTGGTACTATGAGAGGAAGAGGTTGACCTTCTGGAACGTTTTGCTGGTGGGGCAGATACGTCGACAATGCTGGGGAGGGTGGATGTTCCGCAGCGGAAGCAAAGCACAGGGATACCGTTTTTGTCCTTGAGGCGGTAAGGTTCACGTTCCTCGAGCTGACCATGGCGACTAGAGGAATTGAGTAACGAATGAAGACTTTTGCAATTTCACTCACTTCAAGCGAGGTGGTTTGATTTCTGAGCTATCGAGATAACACCCATTGGAACCAGTAGCGACTAGTTCATAGGCGATGAGACCTTTGACATAAAACAGTCATGAAGAGACGCACCATCTTTGAAGAAACTTCTAACGTCTTCTGGAAGTTGGAATTCCTTCGGAATATTTGTTTGTGCTTGATGGATGAGGGGCGACATGAAGGAAGGAGGGGGTTTGATCGGTGGATGCTGTTGTGGCATGCGATGAAATACTTATACAAAGTCGTAGAACAAACACACCTTCCGAATCGTGCAGCTAGGGCAAAACCACCTTTCTCCGAGTTCCGGCAAGTCCACGGTCTCCATTGGTGGGTCCAAGCACCAGAGATGAAATGCTCGTGGGCATCCATCACAATATACCAGGGCTCCCAATGACCGGCAGGATGAGCAATGATCTTCATTCAACTAAACGACACCGCAATGAGGGGTATGATCGTAAGTAAGGAACCAAATGCGCACCAGTCCAAGTGAAGGGTCAGGAGAGAGCGAGTACGTGGTCATTGGTTCCTCCTTAATCTTTACAGAGTGTTTCTCGGTCTCTTTCCCTTTCCCTTTGTCTTTTCTCGGTCTTCCTCTCCCATTTGATACAACTGGAGGAGGCAGCGGGGACGGCAAGGGTTCATCGAGAGCAGGAGCAGAAGTAGCTCGGGAAATCGAAAGCTCGTCAAAGTCATGGTGTATCGGAAAAGGGTCTGAGTCTGGGAGTGGGGGTATACTGGGTTGGCGAGAAGATGCTTCAGGGACAATGAGATCCGACGGAGGAATAGCACTGCTGTTCAAGTTGCGAGCAGATGCACGCTGAGCCCTTCCATTTGCGGTTCTTTTTCAAGGATAAGCGGACAACGACGTGGCAAATTTTAGAGAGGGACGAGGGTGGATCATTTTTGGAGCACGACAGCAGAGATGGTTAGCGTCGGGATCAGGTAGAATACGATGGCTTACCCTTTATCAACCCTAGCACGTTTACGCCGTTGCCCTTCAGCATCAGTGGCACTGAGGGCAGTGGAAGCCATTAATCCAGAGTAGGTGGAGCCCGGATCAGATGCTGGCAGATATGACACAAAAGCTCCTGGTTTCTTTGGGTCGCGCTTGTGCGCAGCCTGCTGAACAGACAGTAGGGAAGGTGGACCTGGTAAAATTTCAGTTGAAAGAGACGGATCTGAAAGACCCTCGAGATGAGGCGGTTGCACCACCGGTACTCCAGGTAACATGTACACCGGAATGTCCGCCATGGAAGTCATGGTTCAAAAGTGAAGAGAAATTCGGGTTACAGGAGTCCGTTACAGGTTCCGCCTCTGAAAGCGAATTCGAAAGGAGCAGTTGAGGTAATGAGGGGCAATGGTCGCAGCACTCGCTGAGGGTGCTGTGACAGTAGTGGCAAGCGAGATGTGGGACGCCATCAACATCGCACTCAACCACAATTTTCACAAAACTACAGTACACCATTTGTCCGTTGATACAACTACTACTCATTTCACAAAGTTCACTCATTCAGGTGTGCTTCTTTGGCTTCCTGTACCCAACATGGCTCCAGATAAAACTAAATGAGAAGATGTTTAGGAAAACGAGACAGGGAGGCTGCTCCGCTGACCTCATAGCAATAGTCATACAAATGCATCGTGAATACGTGATGGAAGACGAACCCATCGAGAATGACCCTGGCGCATGAGGAAAACTGGCCCTCCTCCCCAAAAAAAGGTCATTGCGTGGGATAAATAACCAAGCAGGAACTACCAGACTCGGAGCATGACTGCTTGAAACGAAGGAATGATGAACTGCGAGCAAGAGGCAGACCTCGTCTATGCCATGGAATGATGCTGATCTTGCTGATCTGAAGCTTCAGCATCGACCTTGGTGGGAACGTCGCTATGGACGGTGACGCGCCGCTTCGCCGGCCGTCCATGCATCTTCTTATCTCTCGAAGCGTATCTTCTGTGAGCACGGGACCGTCGATGGGCTTCCAACTGAGCGCCGTCTTCGACCATGAAGGGCTGCGACGTATCAAGGGTGCACGCAGCGCATACCACCTTCCTGCGCGCCCGTAATACCTCTGTTGGACTATCGAGATTTTAGTAACACGTCAGGGATGCCAGAACGCGATGAACACACCTCGTGGGTTTGACGTCGATCGTCAGCATCTCCCGTGCCGATTCAGACAACGACAGAGGATCGGGCAATGTCTCACCGCCAAGGAAAGCTGTCAGGATCCATCAGTGCGAGCGCGAGGCAAACGGAGAGCACAAAGCACATGCCTTCCATAATACGCTCGCCTTCGCCGAGGACACGAGATGTCCACTGGTCGCCGAGCTCTGCAGGGAATATATCACCACCTGAAATATGACGCGCAAGAACAGCAGACTCACCGGTGGCATCTAAAAGGTAGACTGGGAGAAGGGCTGTTGCATGACCCCCGCCGCCATTCGCGCTGTAGATGGCAGGAAGAAGCTTGTTCCTCAACCACCGTATCTGACGCTTCGCATATTGCCTCGTTCCGTACTTCATTTGCTCCACAGCGGACGCAAACAGCTTATCGGAGGGCTTTGGAGAAGCGAGAAAATCATGAAACTCTTTGTATCCTAGCAGGCGCTGTGAGTCGCTGTCGCAGAAAACGGTTGACAACATTCACCGATAGACTGATAGATGCCGACAGTGTAGTCGGTCTGCTGCACAGCCGATTCGTCGGACGGCCCCGCGGCGACCGCGTCAGACGGGGAGGAAGCGATCGCTCGTAGTTCCTTGATTTCGTCCAATAGGCCCTCCTGAACGAGTATTTTAGCATGCAATCGATCGGTCAAAACCCTGCTGACCTTGATCATATCATCCACCCTCGCATCCAATCGCTCATTCAAGACAGAGGGTTCGGCGTAGAGCCAGAAACACAGCGTTCGATACCTGACACCAGTTCGGTGAAAATGCTACCCCGCTGACAGGAGAACTCGAACCTTGGAGCCAGCGCTATCTTACTCTGCTCGATGATGATTTCGCTCGGGACCTTCCCAGTGTCTTTGATCACACGAAGGCTTCCAATGACTTTGCGCGTATCTCTCCAATGCCACCGCTGAGCGATTGGTTCGTCGAGCGCGGTGAGAAGCTTGTGCAGCAACATTGCATCCTGAGGGTGAGTTGCTGCAGACGGAGGATGCTCGGGGAGCGCATTGTACAGTTCAAGGAGATCAGGAGGCAAATTGGCAATGGACTGCGCAACGGAGTCCGATAAAGACTGCGCCGGAGTGGGCAGCCTGTTAGGAAATAGAAGATGCTGGATCCAGTAGGATGTGCCGCCAACAATAATCGGAATTTTATTCATGCGATGCGTCTCGTCGATCTGCAAACAAGTCGGGATCAAGGCGGCGGGGAAGACAAGCAAAATGCTTACCGCCTTGATGGCGTCTTGGACCCATTGGCCCACCACGTACTGCTCCCCAGGCTGCTTGAAGTCCATGAGAAGGTGGTCGACCCCCATTCTTTCCGCGACCGGGACTTTGTTCGTGATCACGTCCATTCCGGTGTACACCTGCATGGAATCGGCATTGATGATCCTCGCGCCTTTCCACCCGTGCTGTCCTTCAGCAAGCTTGAGAGCCAGCTCGATGGACAGCTTGGACTTTCCGACGCCCGTAGTCCCACAGACCGTGATTATGGGTTTGGGAGTTGACATTTCTGAGGAAAAAACAGAAGACCACCAGCGTCGAAGGCTGATCTCCAGTCATCTGTGAGTCGGATATAAGTTGTAGGGCCAGCTTACTACGTGGCAAAGCGTGCTATCGTCATTTTCATTTTTCGTCTCGTGTTTTTGGCAACACTAGTTGTGCCTGGTCCACGACTTGGGCTGACGGAACCTGGAAAAACTCGCAAGGGAATCTGAAACTGGCGGATATGTAATTTGGATCTGATAGCACGATTTGAATTTTGTTTGGATTCAAAAAACCCATTATGAACCTGAAACCAACGCCTCTAAGGTAAGACCTCCGAGTCCTCGCGTCACTGATCAACGACGATTTCAAGCACCTGGAACGAGTTGAGATCTGCTTGAATCGCTACTACTTGAAATGCAGATATTCACCACGCGCAAGTCCTGAGTAGCACGGCCTGGTTGAGATATGTTGACAACGATTGGTGGGTGGAGTATGATGTTCTTTGCGAGTATCGTATCGGTGTGGCGAAAGTCGGGATCTTCACAAGGTCAAGTCAACAAATTGGGATTTGGGTACCTTGGGTCCTAGTCAGTAAAGATATACTGACATCGTGCGCGTACCTCTTGAGCTACACCACATGGGTCGAAGTGGTAGAACTTTGCATTATCAATGCCAGATGGGGAAAACCAGCATCAATTTTAATATTAAATGGTAGCTTCTTTACATAATCACAAGCAGACACAACCTATTCCGAAGCCTCCATATGCCATCTTGAGCCCCGCTCAGCTACCGCCATCACCATGCATCATGATCGTCCAGTGGTTCTTCAGCCGCCAATTTCAATCAACAAATGCTATTATCGGAACCCTCAGATATGAATCTACCAGCAGGACTGACCATGACACAACATCATCTGTCATCGCTCACTTCCGAGGCTGCGTAGCCAGATGCATGGGATTCTGCATCCTCTAGGCTCTCCCGCCTCCTCCACCGGTGCTGAAAGGACGTGTCCACAATTAAGCATCATAATGTCAACAAGGACCCTGTGACCGACGGAGACGTTGATGAAAGTTGGACTGTCCTGCCCCCGACAGAAGTTCGGACAAAAGAAGGCCAAGGAGCTAACATATATCCTTGATACTGACTGTTAAACGTTCGAGCCGGTGCCCAGGCCAGTGGCGTAAATCTTCCTGCGAAACTACTTGACGTCCAGCTGTAGAATGGATTGCCGCTCAATTCCACGCTGGGCGTGTGAAGTAATTGTCCCACATAATGTGTGTAACTGAGGACCACTTGGATAATGGCATTCGAAGCTTCGACCAGCGAGGATGAAGAGATAACCATCGAGAATGACGAAAACTTGCACACGTTAATATAACACCAGGGTTGGTCTACATCCTGAAAGTACTTGAAGCATGCTAATTGCGTGATGATGATCCAGCTCTCGTATATAGGCCGAGGGAAAATCGGATATTTGCTGAGCCCTGTAAGTCGGAATACAAATTCTGAGAATCATTATTGGCTTGCCATTGACTATTCTGTTTCAAGGGCGAGAGATCACTGGCCACTGTACCTCAGGCCTCGGATGTCACTTTCTGCAGCCAACACGGACTTGCAATCACGGATATGCGGCACGAGCAGGTCCGTGCTGTGCCTTCATGGCGCGACCAGGCGGCTATGATCATTGTGTCTTGTCAATACAGCCGTCGGATGACAAATTCACAACATGGAAGTTGTTCTGATATTCTTCTTTTCTTTCACTATATCAACGGTCACACATATCCAAGTGCCCCTGTTTAATGGTTTATTGACAGTATCATCCGCAGTGGTCGATTACTCCCAATATTCGGCACTTAATTTTACCGCGCGAACTTCAATCCCACCGTTATCTGGACGTCGATCTATCGAGGATTACACGTAATTCGGGTCATTGATCTCCATGCTACTAGCATTCGTGCAACGCTTAATAAGATGGTTCGGTAGGTTGTTGTCACAACCCTGGATCGAGTACCTGATGAGTTGTCAGTGTCGCTGCATTGTTTACTTTTCCAGCAGTGGTTATTCGAGCTGATCTCGAAATCATGACGCAAGGACGTCTTACTTTAGAGACGTCGGGTTTCAAGTTCATACTCTAACCAAATTCAAATCTTGCTGTCAGATCCAAATTACATCTCCGCGAGCCTCGGATACCCTGGAGTTCCGATGCCCTCAGGCTCGTCGTAGACCAGGCACGACCAGTTTTGCTAGACTGATTGGAAAAACTCCCGAGTTCGATAGAAAAAAATGACGATAGCACGCTTTGCCACGTAGTAAGCTGGCCCTACAACTTATATCCGACTCACAGATGACTGGAGATCAGCCTTCGACGCTGGTGGTCTTCTGTTTTTTCCTCAGAAATGTCAACTCCCAAACCCATAATCACGGTCTGTGGGACTACGGGCGTCGGAAAGTCCAAGCTGTCCATCGAGCTGGCTCTCAAGCTTGCTGAAGGACAGCACGGGTGGAAAGGCGCGAGGATCATCAATGCCGATTCCATGCAGGTGTACACCGGAATGGACGTGATCACGAACAAAGTCCCGGTCGCGGAAAGAATGGGGGTCGACCACCTTCTCATGGACTTCAAGCAGCCTGGGGAGCAGTACGTGGTGGGCCAATGGGTCCAAGACGCCATCAAGGCGGTAAGCATTTTGCTTGTCTTCCCCGCCGCCTTGATCCCGACTTGTTTGCAGATCGACGAGACGCATCGCATGAATAAAATTCCGATTATTGTTGGCGGCACATCCTACTGGATCCAGCATCTTCTATTTCCTAACAGGCTGCCCACTCCGGCGCAGTCTTTATCGGACTCCGTTGCGCAGTCCATTGCCAATTTGCCTCCTGATCTCCTTGAACTGTACAATGCGCTCCCCGAGCATCCTCCGTCTGCAGCAACTCACCCTCAGGATGCAATGTTGCTGCACAAGCTTCTCACCGCGCTCGACGAACCAATCGCTCAGCGGTGGCATTGGAGAGATACGCGCAAAGTCATTGGAAGCCTTCGTGTGATCAAAGACACTGGGAAGGTCCCGAGCGAAATCATCATCGAGCAGAGTAAGATAGCGCTGGCTCCAAGGTTCGAGTTCTCCTGTCAGCGGGGTAGCATTTTCACCGAACTGGTGTCAGGTATCGAACGCTGTGTTTCTGGCTCTACGCCGAACCCTCTGTCTTGAATGAGCGATTGGATGCGAGGGTGGATGATATGATCAAGGTCAGCAGGGTTTTGACCGATCGATTGCATGCTAAAATACTCGTTCAGGAGGGCCTATTGGACGAAATCAAGGAACTACGAGCGATCGCTTCCTCCCCGTCTGACGCGGTCGCCGCGGGGCCGTCCGACGAATCGGCTGTGCAGCAGACCGACTACACTGTCGGCATCTATCAGTCTATCGGTGAATGTTGTCAACCGTTTTCTGCGACAGCGACTCACAGCGCCTGCTAGGATACAAAGAGTTTCATGATTTTCTCGCTTCTCCAAAGCCCTCCGATAAGCTGTTTGCGTCCGCTGTGGAGCAAATGAAGTACGGAACGAGGCAATATGCGAAGCGTCAGATACGGTGGTTGAGGAACAAGCTTCTTCCTGCCATCTACAGCGCGAATGGCGGCGGGGGTCATGCAACAGCCCTTCTCCCAGTCTACCTTTTAGATGCCACCGGTGAGTCTGCTGTTCTTGCGCGTCATATTTCAGGTGGTGATATATTCCCTGCAGAGCTCGGCGACCAGTGGACATCTCGTGTCCTCGGCGAAGGCGAGCGTATTATGGAAGGCATGTGCTTTGTGCTCTCCGTTTGCCTCGCGCTCGCACTGATGGATCCTGACAGCTTTCCTTGGCGGTGAGACATTGCCCGATCCTCTGTCGTTGTCTGAATCGGCACGGGAGATGCTGACGATCGACGTCAAACCCACGAGGTGTGTTCATCGCGTTCTGGCATCCCTGACGTGTTACTAAAATCTCGATAGTCCAACAGAGGTATTACGGGCGCGCAGGAAGGTGGTATGCGCTGCGTGCACCCTTGATACGTCGCAGCCCTTCATGGTCGAAGACGGCGCTCAGTTGGAAGCCCATCGACGGTCCCGTGCTCACAGAAGATACGCTTCGAGAGATAAGAAGATGCATGGACGGCCGGCGAAGCGGCGCGTCACCGTCCATAGCGACGTTCCCACCAAGGTCGATGCTGAAGCTTCAGATCAGCAAGATCAGCATCATTCCATGGCATAGACGAGGTCTGCTTCTTGCTCGCAGTCCACCATTCCTTCTGGCATTCGTTTGCTGATCAACACCATCATTTTTGAGTATCGTTTTTTGGAGTGCTTTTCGTTTCAAACAGTCATGTTTTGGTAATTCCTGCTTGGTAATCTATCCCACACAATGACCTTTGGATGAGGCGTTCTAATTTTCGTCATATGCCAGGGTCATTATCGATGGGTTTGTCTCATCACGTATCTACGGTGTACTTATATTGCTATGAAGTCAGCAGAGCAGGCTCCCTGTCTTATTTTCTTTTGTACATTTTATACAATAAATTGCTCGAATTTGCATGCGACCCGCGGGTTTACCTTTCACGGGTTACTGTCTGGGTTGTTTGCCCTTGCATGATTGCATGATTCTTGAGCTGAAACCAGTATCGTTTCGTGTTTGCAGAGAAGCGTTAGGTGGCCACCCTTAGTAATGCACGTGACGATAATGGCTTCCAAAACGAGCACGGTTTAGACTATACAGTAATTTTTGAGACAACCACTGCTCAGACTCCTGCTTTTAGCGGACATGTCGTCTGTGTTTCGCTCAAGGTCGGCCCGAATAACACTATCGAATCTTTCGCCTGGACCAAATTCACAGCACGCGGTTGGCACTGTCATCGTTTCAGATGCCACTTTTCTAATGCTTTATTTGGCAGCAAAAACGGCTTGGTAGAGGTCAAGGCTCTGGTCGCGGAGGAACGTCCGGACGAGGTCACAAGGGTCAGAAAGCCCGCGCAGGCAATGGTAAACCAAAAGCTGGATTCGAGGGTGGTCAGACACCGATTACGAAGAGGTTCCCGAAGAAGGGCTTTGTAAATCCGTGAGTGCTCTCTTCCAGCTCGTTTCATCACCATCTAACAGGTCCGACAAGCAACCGAAAGGTATACGCGCCCATTAACCTGGACCGGATACAGCATTGGATCGACCAAGGTCGACTCCAATCATCGCCCGAGAACCCAATCACAGCTCGCGAATTGCTTTTGAGCGGATGTATTCATAATGTACATGATGGCATCAAACTTCTGGGCGACGTATGTTTCTATTCTCAAGCATCCTTTTTGCACGACTCATTGTCTTGTAGAATGCTCCATTTTTGAAAACGCCTATTCATATCATTCCTTCTCGTGCATCTCAAAGTGCCATCAAAGCGGTCGAGTCCGTTGGAGGAAGTGTCTTCTGCCAATACTACAACCCATTGGCTCTTCGTGATTGTGTCAAGAGCCGTGAAGATCGTATTTCAGCAGCACCAACTCGTCGCACAGATATTCGTGAGTTTCTCCCTCCCTCGGCTTTGACTATTTCTAAAAGTTACGTCTTCAAGTGTGGTACACCAACTGGCGCAACCGAGGATATCTTTCTCCTGAAGCTATTGTGAAAAACCCAAAGGTGGAGGAGCGATGGAAGGAACTGTCTAAGCAGTTGCTCTCTTTCAAGGACCAGACGTTCGATACTAAGGGAATCAAAAAGATGTAGACGTGATAGGTAGATTTTAATACATTTATGGCTCGACGTTCATCCTATCTGGAGACATACTTCCACTGCGAGAACGGTCGGGCGAACGAGATGGAGAACGAGAAGGACTCCGCGATACGTACCGACCGTTCTCTGATGGAGATCGGCTTCTGCTCCTACTGACACTGGGGCTCCGCGACCGGTATGGGCTCTTACTGGGGCTCCTACTCCTACTTCGACTGGAGCTACGACCCCTGTCACTACCACGTTCACTCTTGCCTTCCATAGCATCAAGCAAGCGACTCTTCCGAGGGCCAATCTCGCCGTTCTCTTCAAGTATCGAGCGCTTGGCATTACGGGGAAGAATGATGTCACAGACCCGTTCCTCAGTGAGAAGCGAATGTATGAATTCGTCAAAATGAGTCAGTGAATACCCTGCTGTGGGGCTGTAAGACGCATATTCAACGCATAAGAAAAATGAGGACCGACATACCCATGTCGCGGTATCGAAGCTTTCTGAAGTCTTTCATTAATGGTTCGAGAAGTTCATACACTTCCACTGCACTGAATGTCATTCGTATGTACATGGCGGCTAATGCCCTCATGTACCTAAGTACCTGCATCAGCAATCAGCAGGTGGCACATATGAAAACGCTCACTTGAACTCGTCCGCTTGTAGATATTCTATCAATATCTCCTTTTCCGGTTGAAGCTGGAGCAATTTCAGGAGCAAGCACAGGAACTCTGTAGGGCGTTGGTTGCCATAAACACCCCCGATGCACCTAAGCGCAATAGCTTGGTCGATAAGAGACTCGGCTATATTGAAAAGGGTGAAGAGAACGTCTCAAAAAAACGAGGCAGACGCACCAGTCAAAGCGAAGCAATGCTCTTTCCAATAATTTGATTCCCATATGCGATTGCGGATAACGGTCTCGACCAGAAACTATGCAATTGTCAGCTATCATCAAAACGTGTACCACAAACACTCGCCTGAGGGTTCTGACCATGGATTGCAATTGCACCCTTAACAGTGGTGTTAGCCATGATGGTGGTCGCTTGCCAGAGTACGTTTCCTTAATTCGCGGAATCTAAAGCTTAGAGTGTTAATTAAGATTGGTGCAAAAAAGGAGAAACATACCTTTTAAGAGCTTTTATGTAAGGGTATGTCGTTGTTCCGTATGTCTTCCGCATGCCCAATGATCAATCGGTTATTATTTTATTTCGGTACTACGACACTAGCCCTGATATTTGGTGGTAGTCCAGCCTGGCGGCTGACCTGATCTAGGACAACGTGCCACCATGTACCTGTGCAATCAGTGATCATAGTGAATTGTATTATGCTCATTTCCCGCTTAAAACGCCGCGAACAAGGCCGAAGCTTATCTAGAGGTCGTACATCGAGTGAGCATTGCCTGAATGGTGTTTTACTCTTCTAATCGGATAATATTGCACCTCTTCGAATACTTTCCTGCCGCTTGCCATGGACCTCTCCTCCTCAAGCGCGCCCACCACTTACCTGCCATTTTCAATCAGTTTCTGCATCGGAGTTTTCATCAATTGTGTCACAGACTACCGTACCCTCAACTAGCTATTAATCTCCGTTCGCCGATGATGATACGGAAACCCGTGCCATGATCTAGAAGGTATTGACGGTTGAACTTTGTGAGTGACTTCGTGGTTGGCAGGATAACTTGATAGTAGTACTCCTCCAGTGACAGTGCCATCTTCGCCTATAAAATGACGAATTACAGTCACCATTTCGATGTTCCTTGCCTGACTACCTGACTACAAACACATATGCGCGGCAAACTGCTGACCATCCCAACCATAGCATGTTCCAGAGAACCATCATGTTCCCACTCGACCGACGACGCTGAACCCCCTCTCATTGAAACAAGACAAATTCTAAACTAGTCAGTGATTCTTACACGGTTCGCCGCTGTTCTCACAAGTTCTTTACTCTTAGTGCGAACTTCGAGATCGCCACTGCCCTTGTTTCACCGGCACACTGCTGTCGAATCATAACCGCGCCAGTGTATAATATAATGGTATTTTTTGCAAGCTACCCTATTCTGACGGCGTGATATCACTAGGCATGAAAGAACTTCTCATACAAGCTATGTCCGCCGCTGCAGCCATTCTTCTGTGAGTGATCTGAACCGGTCTCCGCTGTGCCGCGACCTACGCTTCTGCTATGATTTAGGAACCCCACAGCCGAAAGGCGTCGCAAGTCGCTCAAGAGCAGGTTTTTACGGATCCTTGCACCCCGCTATCCGTGCGCCCAGTCGCTCGACAGGCTATCTCCATGCCCTCGTCTGATCCGACGTTCCATTATGATCGTATCTTGGATATACCGGTCGGTGTGTCCGCATCAATGCCACGAGATCGTTGCGGATGGTCACAGACAACTGACCTCTGCAATGATGTCGTGTCTGCTGACACCCTCGTCGTCCATATGCGCAAGCATATTGGGGGATCCTCATCCTCGTATTGTCGCATTCACTGCTCCTGGAATGGATGTGGCAAGCTCATGAGGAGAGATTGTCTTGTCCGCCACATACGCGAAATTCATCTGCATAGCAAGCGCCGCGCTCACGACTAAAATTTCTCTATTGCTCAACTTACCCATTTGTGTATCGATATCTTCGCTAACATATCGTGCTCATTGCGTGATTTTTGCGTGATAACTTAAGGACTTATACTTACTGTAGTCTGAACGCGCGCTTGCTGTTTCCCGATGCGGTTGTGCGGCCGTAATAGAACTTCTTTTCCATGCTTCGAGTTCGGAATGGAACAAGAGCTTGAAGCGACTTACCTTTTACTACGTAGATTCTATTCCAGTGGTTGATGCGATTACCCCACCGGCGCTCATGGCCGACGAAACATGCCCCACAAGCACACAATCCGTTGCCATGGATGGTTTCGGCCCACCTTCGTTTTTCATGCCGAACCGATCCATGTGCCCCAACACCGTGACCACCTTGGCCTCTGGTCTGCGACGCACACACCATCATTTGTTCTCCGAGGCTGAGGCATAAGCCCTCATATAAAGCTTGCGTTTGACGTATTTGTTGGTGTTACTTGCTAGACCCTCAGCTTACTCTACACGCCGCACAAGCAATGGTCTTGGAGGAAGGTACCCAACATGTACAGAATTCTCCTCACATCGCAGTTGAAGTTGGAAGCCCAGTCATCGCTTTCTATAACGAAATCAAGACCGACATCGAACACGCTACTGTGGAAGATGATCCTTTGAGATGGGGCAATGCGCGCAAGGTAGGTGGCGTCAGGCATCCATTCATGCTCTGAAAAAAAGGCTGACTCGTTGGCTTTAGACTGCTATTTTACTTATTGTTTCAGCTGGCTCCCTGATTGCAGGGTTAGCCGTCAGCATACAGAACCGTATGACTGTTCACTCCCCAGGTGGTCAGAAGACTGAAATGGCTTGCGTCCAGCTGCAAATGCCCTAATCCAGAGCGACTTGCGGGCGTCTTCATCAGAAATAAGTTGGACGTTATCGGTGTTTATTCTTGTTCAGGGAATCCCAGGTCTTATATGGAGCGCCATCAGCGAAATCAAAGGACGTAAGGTTCGCTGGGCGCTGTCTCATAACAATAAACTGCTGATATTCTTCCATCAAGTTTGTCTATGTATCATCTGTAGCACTGTTTGTGGTCGCCTCTGCTGTTGTCGCCGTGTCCAAAACTATTGGTCTGGTGATTGGAATGAGAGCCCTTCAAGCTGCCGGGTAAGGAATTCATACTGAATCTCAGAGCCACTGCTTACAATAATCAGCTCGAGCGCCCTCATGTCAATCGCTGCAGCTACACTAGCAGATATCTACGAACCTTATGAGCGAGGGACTAAAATGGGCTTATATTACTCTGCTCCGCTCTTAGGGCCAGCGCTGGGCCCAATATTAGGTGGTGTGCTGACACAGAGCTTGGGCTGGCGCTCGATCTTCTGGTTCATCACCATTTGCGCCGGAGTTGTTCTCCTTGCTCTGGTCGTCCTATTTAAAGATACATTCAGGAAGGAACGTAGTCTGACGTATCAGAATGTCCTGCAAAAGAGGGCAAAAGAGGGAGAGCTACAACACCAGCACTTGGACAAATCCAGTCGTGCCTTTTCTGTAACGGAGAAGCCCGCGCAGCCTGTACTAGAAGGCCTGACTTCTCTGCAACAAACAGGAGATCCTAACGTCGAAGCGAATGGTCCCACCATTGCACCTGCTTCAAGTATGAAAGATGTCAGCGTGTCGCTCGCAGATGTCAATCCCTTCCCTCCACTTCTGAAGATTGTTACACGCTTCAATAATCTCGCAATATTATTTGCTTCTGGCAAGTGTCTTTCAAATCAACACAATGTGTGCATGCTGTTGACAAGCCATGTCTATATGCCTAGGTTTGATATTTGCTTTTAGCTACAGCATTTCATATACCTGTTCGAGAACATTGTCCGAACACTACGACTATGACGCTCTCCAGATTGGTCTAGTGCTACTCTCGTATGGAATAGGTAGGACCTTCTTTGGTGTGTTGGCGACGATTGACTGGCGTTGCAGGCTCTATATGTGGGTCCTTGCTCGGTGGCCGATGGTCTGACCGAACACTTGCCAGGTTGAAGCAAGCAAATGGAGGTAAAAGTTACGCCGAGGTTTATAGTTTCCTCCATGCATTGCGACAAGCATCCTAATATGACAATGCAGATGCGGTTGATTAGCACCCGACCCGCTATGTGGTTCTTGCCACCAGTTATAATTGGATATGCATGGGTTTGTGAAAAGCGCGTTCATGTCGCGGCAATTTGTGTGATGCTCTGTCTCACGGGGTTCTTCTCGACGTACGTTTATACAAGATCTGCAGGACCTTGATTGACATGTACCTAGATGGGTCTATGCAAGCACGCTGGCATACATTATAGATGCTAACCCAGGCCGTTCATCGACGGTTGTTGCCACAAATAGCGCATTTCGATGCGCTTTTGCGTTCGTTGCCATTGAAGTGGCTATTCCAATTCAGGTGCGTTCAATTTCTGTTAGCTGCGTTGTGTGCAGCTGTTTAAACTTTGTTATTAGGTTGCCATTGGCGACGGTGACTTGTACACCCTCTGGGCCGGCATTATGATAATAATGGAAGTCCTGATACTTGCTGTCCTTTATAAGGGCAAGGAATGGCGAGAGGCGTGCGAGGAGAAAGACCGACGAGATTTGCAATAGCCCTGATTAAGTGCGCTGATCAAAGTGCTTTTGACACTAGTACTGCTGTTCCACAGACTTATGATTATATCAGGGATCAAATATTGCAATGTTTCTATCTATATAATATCCGATTTGTCTCTTGAGAAATTGCCAATTGAACTATACTAGATGTCCACTAGAGTTCGCGCAATTTTGGCGTAACGTCTATTACTCCACAACGCATCAACATAAAAATTTAATTAGTTGACAGCTCGATAGCGTGACATCGAAAGTACAGTACCTGCTATTTTTTTTTTTGAATCTCGACGTGTTGAGTCCAGCGGAAGGTTACCGCGCAGAAAAATGCATTTTCCCTAGAGTTCGCGCACTTTGTCACACCATGTCACACGTCTGCTGCCATGCCTTTTCGCACTCCGTATCAGTGTCCGCACCGTTCGTCGCGGCGGGGTTTTGATTTACACAGTCTCGATGTAACACTTTACATAGATTGTCATGTCTGGGGCAAATTTCTTTTATCACAGATGATCCTGACAAGCATGTAGCCCTGGAGAAATTCATTTTGGTATTTCCTCATCATGTATAACCATCACACCACATTCCAGAATTTTATGAGGTGATCTGACCTTCATAGCAAGCCTTCTATGCACAAAATTGCCCTCCGGCACCAATAATTTCACCATAGGATGAGATCTACTTTGATTTTCTTCAAATAAAAAATACCACACTATGTATTATGCTAGGGGGAACTGGACTATACCATACATAAGGATTCTGTGCAGAATTGTGTGTGCTAGAGTCAATGTGCAGACTCTTGGGACACACGGACTCATGGGACTATCTAGTAGTACTCAAAATAAGATCCAAAACTTTTTGGAAACTTGCATAGAGCACGGCTAAACCCTTCCAACACTGGCTGAAGTTAAACAGAACTAAGAAAAACATGCTCGGCATGAGTCGGTACAAAGTTGGACTTTAAAAAAACCACTCATGATTTTTTCAAAGTGTGAATATACATAGGGGAAAGTGTACTTAGAGAGAATAGAAAAGTAAACATGATGTGGCTTCAAAACGAGTAGCAGATCCTCCAACATACTTGTATTTCAAATGACAGTAGTAATACACTTGTAAAAAAAACTAAGGCCCCACTTCAATGAAATCAGCCATAGGTAGGGAGTGCCGGATGGAATAAAATAAGTGCTGAGGGGAAGAGCGGGGGGGAAGGAGAGGATAAGTGTTGAGAGGGATATGTGGGGGGCAGATTTGCACTGGGGGCTAGGTATGCGTTTGGGGGGCAGATGCGCGATGGAGGCTGGGTATGCATTGAGAGAGTAGATGCACAATGGGGGAGGAATATCTGCATGCCTCTGCAGAGATGTGAGACTGAGTGAAGGGTAGACTCCTTCTGGATGTTGTAGTCACTGAGGGGGAAGGATCTGCATGCCTCTGTGGAGATGCAAGACTGAGTGAAGGTAGACTCCTTCTGGATGTTGTAGTCACTGAGGGGGGAAGATCTGCATACCTCCACAGAGACGCGAGACTGAGTGAAGGGTAGACTCCTTCTGGATGTTGTAGTCACTGAGGGGGAAAGATCTGCATGCCTCCATGGAGACGCAAGACTGAGTGAAGGTAGACTCCTTCTGGATGTTGTTGTTGCTGAGAGTACGGCCATCTTCAAGCTGCTTTCCAGCGAAGGTAAGATGCTGCTGATCAGGTGAGATGTATGTGGGATCTGGATAAGAATAGACAGCATGAGACAAAACAATGGAACTTTCCACAAATTTTAAACTCTGCTCAAAACTGCATCACATATACACACAGATAGGAGTTTTGATCCCATATGCACCATAGCCCCACCATAACTATGTCTTGCCCATCCACTTGTAAAGACCTCCTGAATATTGTTGATCAGGCTGCACTTTCCATGGCTAGGTTGCAGTATCAGGATATTCTGGACAACTGGTTGGACTTTGAGTCTGATACCAACTCTGATACCAACTCTGACTTGAACTTGCTTTCTGCTTCAGATGATGATCATGATGACACTTTCAGCCTGTCATTTAGCTCCCCATCCCCTCTCTCTCCCCTCTCTCCCCTCTCCCCTGTGACAGGGATTGCAGATTCTTCCAGTGATGAATCTGATGACATTACTACGCGTTACAACAGGCTCCAGGACACTATCACTGCTCTTCATGATGAGGTCAAGAGGGCATATGTACTCCACAAGCCCGATGAGCCTCCTCTGCAAGCATCTCAACTTCACATGTTGGTTCACCATGAGGAACATCGCCCTCACTTGTTTCGGCAGAAACTTCATGTCAACCTAGAGATCTTTGATGATATCCTTGATGATATCTCTAATCACTCTATCTTCCAGAACCAGTCCAACAATCCTCAGCTCTCCATCTCCATCCAGCTTGCCATTTTTCTTAATCATGTAGGCCACTATGGCAATGCCATTTCTCTTGAGAATGTTGCTCAATGGGCAGACGTGAGTGTCAGGTCAGTGGTCAATTACACTAATCATGTGATGGTCATGGTGCTCGATGCCCATGATCAGTTTATCTGCTTTCCAGCAGGTGACTCTGAGGATAGTTACCTGGCTTGCAAATTTGCCAAGTCATGTACTTGTCCAGAGTGGAGAGGTGGTTTTCTAGCCATTGATGGCTCAACCATAGATCTGTTCACAAAACTGGGTTATTATGGTGAGACATTTTATGATAGGAAGTCAAAGTATTCCCTTGGCTGTCAGGTAACATTTTTTTGTCATCTTCATGTGCAAAAATTAATTTGATTCTAGACAGTCATCTTACCCCACAACCTCCTGATTGTTGATTATTCTCTTGGTCATCCTGGGAGTGTCTATGATGCATTTGCTTTTTGATCCACTCACCTCTATAATGAGCATACTGATCTTCTGCCTGATGGTCATTGGGTTTGGGCAGACAGTGCTTATCCATTGGAACCATGGTGTATTCCCCCTTTCAAGAAGCCTCACAATGGACAGCTGATGAAGAATCAGAAGACATTCAATTATCACCTCTCTAAGGTATGTTTTTTTTTGGTGGTTTTCAATTGATTTACATTTATTTAGATTCATGTTTGTGTTGAACACACATTTGCTGTTTTGAAGGGATGGTTCCAGTCTCTTCAAGAGCTACAGTTCAGAATTCAGACTGAGAAAGACCTCGAGTTTTCTGTGCAGTGGATTAAGTGTTGTATCATTGTCATATCCCATACTCCAAACCCAACTTTCCATCCCTATCATCATCCATCTTCCAGTTATGCATGTCACACCTCAGTAGGATTAGCCATGCTACCTCTGTCCATCATCTGATTTGATATCCAGACATCCACAACCCTCTGATGCACAGATCCAATACCATCCGATGTTTCCGGTCCGATCTAATGCACGTATCTGATACTGTCTGACACTACGATCCGATGTATGGATCCATTATGATAACAATCTGATATACAATAAACTTCATAATCCCTTTCCTGTTCACATAATGTTATCACAGCCTTTCCTGCTATTGATAAATCCTTATTACTAGCTTCTCAGTATTCCTTAATTCCTGACTATGTTTCCTTGATCCGTTTTACTTGTGATTAATTCCCGGCTATGTTATTCCATCCGTCCACTTGTGATTTCCTTCCAGCTTCTGTTGATTAGTGATAGACTTTGCTTATACTTCGTACATAGCCCCGAGCCTTAGACATTTAGTATATAAACTCCTGTACTTACATTGTAACACCTCAGTTCGAATATTAAAGTTATTTCCATCTCTCTTGCCTTAGGGATTGAGTCCCTTATGCTCCTTTCCGTAGTCTTTCCTTATGCTCTGATACTTTTGGACCTTGTCCGATAGTCAATCCTTGTCCATCCTTATCCTAAGCTATTCCAGACTAAGTCTGATAGCTATTCCTAGTCTTTCCTTATCCTTAGCTATCTTGGACCTTGTCCGATAGTTAATCCTTGTCTTTACTTAACCTCCACTACTTTTGGACCTTGTCTGATAGTTATCCTTTGTCCTTCACTTATCCTTGACTATTTCGGACTTCATCCGGATAGCTATTCATTATCCTTCACTTATCCGTGACTATCCTGGACTGTGTCCAGATAGACATCCCTCATCCTGTGTTCCTCCAGACATCCTTCATCACACTTCCTCTGGTCTGATCTTGGACATCCCATCCTGTTCCTTTCTGCTTCGGACATAGTCCACTGCAGCCTTTCCTTTGTTGGTTTCTACTTGGGATTTATCCTGAAGTAGTCTTTAACTCTTTCCACACCTCCAGACTTGTTCTAAGTAGTTTCCCTATTTCCGGATGTACGTCCAGATTTAGTTCCCACACCTCGGATATGGTCTCAGATGAGTTCCTGCAGTTCTGGATATTACATCTGGACTTTCCCACACTTTTCTGGAAGTCCTCTGGACTTCATTCTGAAATGTGGGGCATGTACTCAGGTAAGGGGCACAGTGTATGAGCTGAGGCCAAGCCCTTCCTTCCTAATCCAACCCTCTGGCATGGTTCTTAACAATCATCTTGCACAACATGATCATCTACTTTGAAACCAACCATCACAAATAGGATGGAACATACAAGAGTTCTCTAAAGTGGGCTTGTGTAGAGGGTGAAGATTTCATTCCTCAAGAGTATGAGACTCTAGATGGTGATGAAGTAGTTGGTGACAGGACATACAGTGGCTCAAAAAGTGTCTCAATGTTTATACATTTTCATGTAATTGCTTCAGGGTGAGTTGGGGTGTGGGAATATGATTAAGCTGTTGAGACATGCTTTGTAGCCCTGCTTCCCAGCTTCATTTTGGCCCCCATAGCGTGGGAATCTGATGCGACCGTGTGACAATATGGCCTATTTGATTTGTTGACTCATTGAGACACTTTTTTGACTTTGAATTTAACCAATACAATCTCTATAATTCTAGTACTTTGTGTGACTTTCTTTTGTTCTATTCACTTCTGCCACTCTTCTAGACATATTCTCTATCATTTAGAGTATATCACCATAGCAATATTATCACTCCATTGTAACACTGTCCCACAGTTAAAATAGCCTCTATAGTAGATTTTAACACACTACAAGCAATTTCTTCAGTGACACTCAAGGATATTCAATAGGATTGATATCTTGATATGTGCTAGACATGATGGAATAGTAATATCATAGTTTTTAAGTCATTTAATAGCCAACTTAGAAGATTGTTCTATATGACTTAAGATCTCTTGATCATTATATTTTAATTATACAGGTTGCTAATGCAACCAAGGCCACAAAATCAATTCTTTCTATCATATCTATAATCATCTCCACTCAAATAGTCTGTAAGACTCTCAAGACAACTAATCTCAATGCTATAACCAAGAAAATACTCTTCTGTCACTAACCAATATCAAAGAAAATAAGATATGGCTTTAACACATATATACTAGGCTGCTTATGTCTGAAAGACACCCAATGATTGTTTACTAAGGTTAAAATATATAGAATGAGATTAGATGGCCAGGTATTCATATTGAAAATGATAGAAAATCCATTAAGATACAGAAGAGTCAAACAAACATGCAAGTTTGAAGGTGAAAACTTGATGATAGGAGGCTATATGAGATGAAATAGACTGGGAATTTATATGATGTGGAGAGGAGGATTATTATAGAGTAGTAAACCTCAATTTGACAGGAGTATCTGCTGAGAAGCAAGTAGGAGTCATAGGTTAATAAAGAAGATACTATTGTGTGACAGAATAAGAACCCTACATACACTTCTAAATTGGCCACCAATAGCTTAAAGACCATGATATTATTATTCAATCATGTCCAGCACATATTTAAAATATCAATCCTATTAAATATCCTTGAGTGTCACTGAAGAAATTGCTTGTAGTGTGTTAAAATCTACTATAGAGGCTATTTTAACTGTGGGACAGTGTTACAATGGAGTGATAATATTGCTATGGTGATATACTCTAAATTGATAGAGAATATGTCTAGAAGAGTGGCAGAAGTGAATAGAACAAAAGAAAGTCACACAAAGTACTAGAATTATAGAGATTGTATTGGTTAAATTCAAAGTCAAAAAAGTGTCTCAATGAGTCAACAAATCAAATAGGCCATATTGTCACACGGTCGCATCAGATTCCCACGCTATGGGGGCCAAAATGAAGCTGGGAAGCAGGGCTACAAAGCATGTCTCAACAGCTTAATCATATTCCCACACCCCAACTCACCCTGAAGCAATTACATGAAAATGTATAAACATTGAGACACTTTTTTGAGTCACTATATGATGGCACTCCAGGTCAAGCTACTCGTGCAAGGCTAATGGATGAGCTCTTTGACAGTCCTCAATCTAAGGCACAAAGGAGAGCAGGATAAGGATCATATTTACATGTACTACTTGACATGTACCTATGTAACATCAACTTGAATCAGATACTAGTGTAGGAGAAAAACATACATGCCACCATCAGGAAATCGGTGAGGACATGCTTTTGGTAGATAGAGTTAGCAAAATCATACCATAAATTTATCAAATTATAACTGATTATATGATAATATAAGTTAAAATACAAGCATGAGCACTTTGGTGCAATAGGACAAGATATTGCAAGAAAACTACAATCCTGACAGGAATATGTATGATATCCTAAGTATGATTATCCTATGACATAACAACATACAAGCATAGACAAAATGATGACGAGGGATAGAGGATTACAAGGAAACTATAATTCTGATGCGAAAATGCAATTATCTCTCCAATATGATTATCTTTGACAAAACAATATATGGGCATGGACAAAATGGTGGCAAGGGATAGAGAATTACAAGTAAACTACAATCCTGACAGGAATATGCATGATATCCTAAGTATGATCATCCTACGACATAACAATATACAAGTATAGACAAAATGGTGGTGAGGGATAAAGAATTGCAAGGAAACTATAATTCTGATGCGAAAATGCAATTATCTCTCCAATTTGATTATCCTTGACAAAACAATATACAAGCATGGATAAAATGGTGGCGAGGGATAGAGAATTACTACAATCCTGACAGGAATGTGTATGATATCTCAAGTATGATTATCCTACGACTTAACAATATACAAGCATAGACAAAATGGTGGCAAGGGATAGAGAATTACAACAGAGCTACAATTCTGAACAGAAGTATGTGTTATATCGCAAGTGTGATTCCAGGTAGATACAACATCGCCTCAAGATGGCTGTTTGGAATATTTGCTCAGAAGACTGACATTTGAGACATATAAACTTGACCTAGGTTTCTCGGCTCAACGTACAGGTAGCATATCATAATTCTTGAGCAGGAGAGGCCATTCTGATGTGGCGAGTGTGTTGAAGTGATAGATCTTGACATGTGAAGAGGGTAACATGGGTATATGCAGGTTTCTACATTAGAGGCCGATAGGCACTCCCATTTCCAGTCTTATTTTTGCCAAAGCTGCGGTGACAAGTTCATACTATAATGTTCATGTGATTTGTTGCAAGGTGGCTGAGCACGCATGCCACTTTGTATCAAATGCGCTTGTCAAATAAAAAACTGATAGAACAAGAGTAGAAGATACAAGTTCAAATGTACAAGTGACTCATGCAAGAAACCAATACAATAATAAAAGTTAAGATGGTAGGGCTATGCCAGCAGCTTTGAAAGGGAAGGGGAAAGGCTACAAACCGGCAGTTAAAGTACAAGTGAGATTGTTATAGAAAATCAGACGTATCGGAAAGCACAGATGAAGTCGAGGACCAATCAAACCAATCGTTGGGTGAATATGACTCGGACGTCGCAGCTGTTCCCGAAGATGTAGTACCTACAGTTTTTTAGTGTGATGAAATTGGAGCAAAAGCTATGCTTACCATCATCGGTGGCCTCAAACTCAGCGATGCGCACAATTGTGTCGTACAACATGTCTACTTCGGCCTCAGCGCTGTCATGCATGGTATGAACTCCATACCATACCATATACGTATATGAGGTGATAAGGAAGGTATGATACACCATACTACACCTTTCACAAAGTTACTCTACCATTTTTCCTTGACTCGTTAGCTTACAGTCTCAGTTTCTACTGTATTCTTATTCTGTGTATTTGTATTTGTATCTCGCGTATCTCTGTTTGTTTACATTTGTTTCAGTCTCTTTCTATTTTTCTAGGCTATTTCAGCCACCTGATTTTCCCACAACCTTCTGAGCATGTTTGTAAGCATGTCATGTGACTGGGAAAATTCTGATTTGTAAGGATTTCCTGCTTGACTCATCATGTTTTGTCATGATTCGTCATGCTTTGTAAGACTTACAGTTGTATTTGTAAGACATTAGTAAACAGGATGACTCAACACACCAAATGGCCTGGTTTTCTTACCAATCCATGTGATGACTCATGCCATTTACTCATCTGTATTTGTAATACTACCATGTAAATTAGTAATCAAGCTGACTCAACACCTGGTTTCTTACCAATCCAGTGCTGAATCATGCTTAGTAATCTGGCCTCCCAAAAGGTATAAAAGGAGCCCATTTTACACCTGAGCAAAAAAGTTCTTCCCACTTGAAGCCTTTTGTTCTCAAATCTAGTGAGATTACATAAGACAAGTGCAGGCCCTGTGTGATTGCCTTGAAGACACATTGATTACATAAGCCTTTGACTGTATACTACTAAACTCTGAGAGTAGATTATACAGTAAGGTAACTCTTTCTATTCTAAGATTGTATAGCACTAATTTGAGAGTGTCTATACAACAAAGTTCTTCCCACTTGAAGCCTTCTATCTCAATACTGTGTGAGATTACGTAAGACAAGTGCAGGCCCTGTGTGATTGCCTTGAAGACAACATCGATTACATAAGCCTTTGACTGTATACTACTAAACTCTGAGAGTAGATTATACAGTAAGGTAACTCTTTCTATTCTAAGGTTGTACAGCACTAATTTGAGAGTGTCTATACAACAATCGTTTCTCTATTCTAAAATTGTACAGCACTAATTTGAGAGTGTCTATACAATACTCGTTCATCTTTTCTAAGGTTGTACAGCACTAATTTGAGAGTGTCTATACAACAAATCATTCATCTATTCTAAGCTTTACTTGTACATTCGTAAACTCTCCCTTTCACGTCAAGGGAGACTCGTCAAAGTTGAAACAGACTTTCATAGGTTGAAACACGACCTACTAGGGTGAAACATACCTACCAGATTTCGTTATCGTTTATCGTATACTACCGTGAGTAACTTCGTTTTATCATCTTTCGTGTCTATTAGGTTGTTGTAAAAAAGAAAAGGTAATTCCTCCCAAAGAACTAGCACGTTATCTACCACGAAAACTAGAAAAGTCGTAGACCGTGTACTTAAGGACTGGCAAGAAGTCTTATCCTGTATAGTTGTGCTGTCTCTATACACGCGTTCTATATAAGACCCTTAAGTAACAAGACAGCGCGCTGCTTCTTCAGGTCTAGAATATGAAAAATAGCCATGAGTGCATTTGGCGTTTTGTCCTCCTTTGGTGTGAATCTGTTGCCTTTAACGGTGGGTAGGGGCTCGTTACTTTCCGCAATAGATGCGCTGATGTATGAGCGGTATGTCACATTATCCACCCAGGCTTTCATCAAGCGGGGTAGGGGGGGGTTGGTCGTCGAGCTGGTACATTGTCAAGGAGCCTTTCTTGTAATATAATGTTAGCACTCACCCTTAGGAGGTGCTCATGAAGACGAGGAGAGTCGGGGGGGAGGGGGGGGTTCGATCGACATCAAAACTGACTTCTGTAGTGTCTCGAATGTTTGAATTAAGAAGCCATGCCTGGCATTTCTTGTGGGATTTAGCTTGAATGTCATTCAAAGGCCGAAAGGGATCAAATTTAAGCGAGCGAGGAGCTAGGCGTGCACCCTTACACCTGATATCGTCCACTGACAGCAGAACCAGGTTTGGGCGAAGACGTCCTGACTCTAGGAATGATTTAGGGTCGAACGTAAATCTTTCAATGACGTGGCTCACCTGTTTGGTTTCTAGTGTTTAGCTCATCACACAGATTCGCGATAGCTTTACTGAACAATGATACTTCCATCTGAGCGCAATACATTATCTCCTCCACAAAACAACGTCCTCCTTGCTTAAGGAATCTTGTACAGTTCTCATATTCCTGGAACTGCATCTGCATCGCAATTTCCCCGAGGACCGCTTCGAGGAGAGATTTAAGGTCATGGGAGTCAACCAATCCAAATAGCACAACAGCTGTGATAAGGAGGGATTCTGGAAGCTGTAGGTAGTCATGAGCAAAGAAAAATATGAAAACACATATGAACACCAACAATTTCAGGCCCGTGGATGCAGAGCCAAGATGCTAGGGTGTCCTCTGTATTTTAAATCCCAAGAATGAGTCCTTCTGTCAAATGGCCAACGGATGTAGAAGGAAATGTTGGAATAATCTTCATGTCGAAAGCTGGTGGTCAAAAGTCCATTCGCACGGTCAGTGAATAACACCCTAATTATTTGCCTACACTTTTTTAAGGTTTGATCGCCACAACAGTCGGCGCAAGATGGCAGAAGGTGGCGAAAGGTGGCTATCAAAGTAGAGTATGTCAGCCAAATAATCAAAATAGCTAATGATTTAATTTACATACTAGTGTTTGCGAAAATGCAACAAGGGTTTCTTATGAAACACTTTTCTTTGATTTCACTCTAGCATCGTCAAGGGTCAAATGCTTTGCAGGAAGACTCTGAAGCGACATAATATTGCAAATACAAGAGGTACAACTGAGAGCGGGATCGAAAGAGATCTGGAAAACAATTCTACTTTTTCGGCAGACGCACAACCCGCACAATGTTTCTCACTCTGCACAGGACATTACCATTAGCCGGTCACATCGATGCGCACTGAGGATGGGAACTCACGTGAGATTACAAAAAAGGAGCATGGTGGCCATGAACTCGGAGTGTCCTGAGTCTCCGTCCAGCTGCATCAACATCTCAAGCATGACAAGGGCATCGTTATGAATTGTGATGGGGGATGGATAATGATTCCGGTCATAAGAGCTGCCGGCATTGTTGGTTACAGCTGCATCCAGTTTTCGGAGCAATGCACTGTAGCACTAATGTTTTAAGACATTTTCATCAACGAAAAACCTGTAAATAGCAGACACAACTTACAAAAGATACTGCAAATGCCAGAGTGTCTATAGGGAGGTGAGGGGCGTTCCTGAACACATCAGGCGCAAGGTCAGCCAAGACCAGAGGCACATTAGGGGTCGAATGGATTCGAACACCATTCGACCTGGTCTTTCTAAACACGATGTGCCAGACAAGCGCCTTCGAAAACTTCGAGCGGAAGAACCAAACCAAACCGTTTTGCTGTGTGATGGTAAGATTTAAATAACAAGATCTATATCAGAACACCCACATCGATCGGAATGCAGTAAGATTTCGGTGGCAAGAAGTTTTCTAACAACATCTCAAGCCTAGCTTGGAGAATGGGACCAAAGATATCGTGGAGTCCAAATCCCACTTGACGGTGGTAGAGTGCATCGTCGGCTACCCGAGCTGTATCGTAGATAAATTGAGATACCCACTTGGCAGTCTATTCGAGGTGAGACAGGAAACAAAATGAGAGAAAAAAACATACCATTATGAGGATCATGTCCCGAGTTATGGTTGAACCATCCTTTTTTGATTTGACTAGAAAGTAATCAGTATATGTAGAGTGTATTGCATGAATGGGCGCTCACCAGTTTCCAACTGCTCCTCAACTGTGTTAGCGCCTTGAAGACTCTGGGCAAACATATCAGCGATGAAGACAGCTCTCACATCCGCATTGTTTGTGGTGATCTCATGAGGGTTCCCAGAGTTTCCGGTGCAAATTGCCACTCTAATGAAAAGCCGCATGTAGGCCAAAACCACCCTCCACTTGGGGTATTCGGTCATGATGCCCTTCAAGGTGTCATTGCGCCGAGGAGGAGCACCCACTGAACCTTGCGCTACAGTATGTGGGAGAGGAGCGTCTATGGAACTTTGCGCTGCGGTGTCCGGAAGAGGAGCATCTGTGAGACCTTGCACTTTGGTATGCAGGAGATGAGCGTCTATGGAACTTTGCGCTGCAGTGTCTGCAAGAGGAGCATCTGTGAGACCTTGCGCTTTAGTATGCGGAAGAGGAGCGTCTGTGGAACCTTGCGCTTCGGCGATAGGTGTGTAAGGTGCAGCTGGAGCGGGATAAGGCACTTCATGGTTGGCATAAGCGCTGAAGCTACCATCATCTTCTGACCCCATATCGACATCTGAGACAAGCCAATTGTTGAAGAGCGAATGGTCATTTGCTGACATGGTTGAATAAACGTCCGACATCTCGAGGATACCATCAAAACTGAATTCGGGCATGTTGTATCCTAATGGAAAATCTGCCCAATGAATGATGGTTCGAAGGTTTGCTGAATCAACCTGCGCAACTGTCATTGGAAATGAAGCAGAATCGTAAAGTGAACTTACAACGCCATCGAAAACGACGTGAATTTTTCTATCGTGGGCCTGCCTGGTCCACTTCGGGGGCAGATCTATTAATGTGGGGGCGGCATGCTTCTACAAGACCAATCAACAAGATGGCGAGGTGTAGTGCAGATTCAACTTACTTCTATGGTATAGAGCGGCACCTCAGTGCCTTCTGCCTCGAGTGCAGGAGCATGGGTGCGTCCAGTCTCCAAATAAGCAAAGAATTTGATGTGTTGTTGTACCTATAGAATAATCAATACACAACGCCTAAAAAATAGACCTACTTACATGCTCAAGACCCATTGGCGAACACTGCGGCCATAGTGAGGCGAAAACACAATTGCAGACAAAAAATCCTTACATATAACGGACACAATGTTGGCTCCTGGCCAGCCACAATATATCCAATGAAAGGGAAGGTATCGACTACGCCTTTGAGATTTCCCTGAAGAAATCGAGTTAAGAATGAGCAATCGGCGAGGAAGAAAAACGTACAAGTAGGGGCATCACTGAAGGCAAGGTTTCGTTGTACACGTAGCATTTGACATTGTGAAAGGCTGGGACGCTGAACACATTGTAATCTGTTGAGAAAGACATCGTTGTACAATGTTAGACGTGAAAGACACAATTTTATAGAGTTTACCTCAATCCATCGCATGGTAATTACGTGTAACCTCATACCTTAAATGACTGCCACATCGCGCCATTCGAGTGCCACTCGAGTACCATCTCGCAGCTTTAGGCACTTTAAAGTTATTATGTGCATCGGATGCAGCCATAAGATATTTCCTAACCATTTTAATTTTCGTAATCTACCTCTGGTTCAGAATCATACATGTGACAAAATTGAGATGACAACGACTCATCGCTGGAACTAAAACGCTCCTCGAATGTCAGTAGTTCGACACTGGTGGGATCATCTTCATCTTCATCTTCTTCGGCTTCATCTTCATCTTCATCGGCTTCATCATCTTCTGTCTCGTTACCTGTGATGACTTCTCGCGGCTCTGCCTGTGTGGGGCGATAGTGAGAGTATACATGGCCCACTCCCAAACCAAAATGGAAGCGCATCAACATGTCGCGATCAACAAACCTGAAATCGTGAGCTCAGCATTCATTATATATGAATTATGCCCCTGACTCACCGATTCACATAGTATGAGCGCCAATCTTCCTTATCCCCCGCACATGCCGACACCCCTAACCCATCTTCATGTCTCCTGCCCCTAGCGAACACAGGTATAATATGGCAACCCCTGAGGACGTCTTCTGGATTAATGAAGTCAAATGAGGATTCGTCGTTCATAGGCAGGAATCTAAGTCGATTGAGTGTGGAAGTATCCCAAGAGGAGACTTGCTCCATGGGCTCGTACCAACGAACCCATAGGATCTCTACTCGGAGAGGTGTGTAGTCGACCATGCCGACCCCAACATAGATTACATTGATGTGATAGATACCCAACACCTTACAATAGACAAATTTATGGCCCTCGTGACCCATATCATTGTCAGAGTTAAGAACCATGACGTTACAGTGGGAAGTTTGAGGATTGATGACGTCTTGAGCCCTACGAACATCATAGGTAGTATAATTGAACTGGGCGATGTTATGGTGATAGATACGATCATCCTTAATGATGATGGTGTTGGTGTCATATGTATCTCCCGCAGATGGGAGATCTATCGACTTGTGAATTCGCTGTAATAAATGATTCTTGAGCTTTGGAAGGAAATTCTGTAGGGACATATTAAAGATGGTATTGGGACAAGTATGATTAAACTAACTTTGATCGCCGGATCACCTTCGTGGCTGCGCAAGAACGTTCCTATATGGACAGGGTAGTTTTGCGTCATGCCAATGTGGTGGTGAACATGTGGGTTTCTTGCTATCTCGGCGATTTCGACTTGAGGGCGGTGAACTATTTTGTCGCCAATGCGACGGATGCGAGCCTGACGACGTTCAATGCGGGTCAGTTGTTTTACAAATGATTTGTGGTCCGTGCGATGGTATCTAGCTTTCGGAGAATGGTGTTTGAGCTTGCCCTGGATAAACAGTCAGTAAGTGAATTCCGGAATTTGACGGAATAGTACTGACAGGTTTGGAGCTATACGAATCGGATGTGCCATAGCGGCGAATTGTAGAAACATAGTCGCCCAAAGCATGGAACTTATACGTCTGAAAGTTAAATACTTTACTGTGCTGAGTACTCTTGGGTAATCTCACTGGCACCCTTTGCTTGCCCTCCTGCCTTGCCAATTTTGCAGCTCGCTTTTCATTGCGTTTGGAGCGAGCATCGACCTCCTGATGAAGTTCTTGTGTATTGTAAGCTGAACAAACTGTAGCTTTGAAATTTCGAAACTGCTGGCCCACTGTGGAAGTAACTTGGTCCATAATGTTTAGTGTCAGATCAGATTGCATTTGAAGTTTGGCTAGTCCATGCCAATGCACCATAGTGAATAGCAGTTGCATAACGGTCTGATTGTGAGGTTCGGGAAGGAGACCATCAAAGACGGGGATAGTGCACTTCAGATGGAGTTAAATGCCCATCCAGTTTCAATGTAAAGTCAAGCGTACCTGGAGCAGGTCCTCGAAGTTCCGGGCCGCCATACAACTCATTTCCGAAGCGTTGGCTGAAAATTTTTGGATAGTTGCTGGGCCGAACGTAGGAGTTTGCCTGTATCTTGTGGTGGAGAAGTCAGCTGAATTGGTGACGTGGTCATATAACGTACCTTTCGTCCAATTTTTGGACAAGACTCTTGTCCTCGGCCATGAGGATTCGCAATAAATGAACAAAAAGCATCTTCCAAACGCCGATTTCAAACTCGTGCAAGAGATCTACGACAAGCGCACAGAAAATGTTAAAACCCAAAGCAGCAAGACGATCGGAGAATGCGTTCTATAGGTTGGTTAGTATAGTCAATGATGGAAGTTCAAGCCTTACTGAAGTAGGAACCCAGGACTGTGGCTTCAGTAAAGCTTCTACCACTGCGCTCCCAACTCCATAGTCCTTTTCATAGATCAATGATCGCGCAGTGCTTACCACAACTCTGCGTTTGTCGTCATTGCGTTCTTGAGTCTCGCGCTGTTGCCTATCCCGAGGCATTCCCATGTTCTGTATGAGAGCCTTCGGGATAAGGCAACGCGGACATGGACAGCCTCCGAGGTTTCAAACCGTGGCTATAAGTACTCTAGTGAAGTCAGGACAAATTCAATAGCCACACGCAACAAGTGCACGTACTTCTCAGGATAATCTGCCGAGTAGGTAAATATCCTAGGGTAGAATCTGCGCGTGATGCCGTCGCAGCAAACAATTACAATCCCGTGCTCGTACGCTTCTAGAAATTCATCATCCAGCAAGATTCTCCACTGCTCGTGAAAAAGTTCCCTGCGGCAGTGGGTCGTACAGTCGGCATTGAAGCCCACGAAGTCTTTAAAAGAGTCTGGGAGCTGGAAGAGTGAAAATAGAAACCTATTGGAGACATTATGGGAAGACGTACCATTTCGAAGTATGCGACATGATTGCTTAAGTTACACGAAGGCTTGCAACGACGGTACTTAGACTCGTTGCCAAAATACATGTAAGTAGGCCACAATTTAGCGTTGCTGAACGAAGTCAATTGCGTAGTGTCAGACCAAAACATCAGACCAGCTACAACTCGGGGGAGATCGCAGCCAGGTTCCCCGGGCAATTCTTGCAATACGCGGTGGGCATCAAGAAAAGCTGGGGACGTGTACAAGTCTCCATATATAGGAACTTCAGCATCAAGGTGGGGAGGATTCCACCGAAGCTGGTATGGTTCATAGTGAAAGAGTCGATTATCGCAAGTGTTAGCTAGCTTTTCTCGCACAACAGCAACAAGAGAACGGTGGTACAGATCAGCTGCTGGATAGATGCGCGGCCCTGGTTGTTCAGTTGTACGACCAAACGGCACATGAATGGACACTGGCGTTCTTCTCCAGCCCGCATCTTCATCTTCCCACTCTTCTCCATCTCCCTCATCGTACTCATTTATGCCCAATCGAGAGTTAATTTGCTTCCACCGCGTGGAGCTCACATCTGCAACATTGAAAGTTCCACCGCCCAAGATCCCTACCAACTTCATGTAATCTCCTTGCGATTTTTGTACCCCCTGATTCCAGTACCAATCACCAAGTTGAAATGAGGAATGGTTGGGATAGGGGTAATACCGAGAGTCACCGTCAGAATCGGCGAGTGGATGGAGTTGTTCTTCAGTAACCGGAGCACTGCCAGGGATAGAGGACAGATCTGCCAAGGTGACATACTCTTCTGGGTCGTGGGATGGAGGTGTAGATGAGAAATATTGGCGCACTAGCCAAAAGATGTTTGGACGTGTGCGGAACATAGTGTGTCATGACAGGGCCGAACTTTCATTCGAAGTCACAACTTGACCGACAGACACAGGAGGTTGGTCACGGACTTCTGAGGGCACGGTGGGTGGAGGCTGAGGAAGAATATCGCGGAATCGCTTGGGCAGTCGGCGATTCTGTCGTCTTGGTCGGTGTTGAGCTAAACTCATATCCTCTCCTTCAATTTCCCCCAGTTCATCGTCAGGGGGGATATTCCTTCCTATAGAAGCCAACACGGGGGCGGGTGGAGGAGCATCAGCGATATCAGACTGTTCAGACGCTGTCTGACAGCTGGCTTCCCCAGAGGGCAGGAGATTGGTGGTCAAGTTCGACGATTGGATAGACGAAACAATGACTTCCATAGGATCATCCTCCTTGGAGGAGGTTCAGGCCTTTTTCCTGCGACTGACGAAGTCTTTGAACGAAGATATGGCTGATGACAGCCATTTCTTGGTACGAGTACATGAGTGTTGATGCTGGCTGAAGTGGTTTTGCGCAGTGAAGGTGCGTTTGCACACGCAAGTGTAAGCGGGTGCTGGCATGGAGGCATAACAGAAATAATGCAGACTATATGAGCGAACATCATGGCATGGGATGGCGAAACGGCAGCCAAATAGGGTTTGTGATGGCAGAGTTTCACGATGGCGACATAGCAGCCGAATAACAGAATATTGTGATGGCACAAAGATAATACACCACAGCCGTATATCTATATAAACGGTGAAACTACAGTCAGTCATCTTCCATCGAACGCTAGAATGTCCGCACCATCTTCTCCATCTTCTGAATACTCAACACTATCCACGGAGTTTATGCCCGACATGTTTGTGCCCGACCCCAAAGTTATAAAGATGCTTGTGGCAATTATCATCGCCCACCACAGCATACTTCACTACCATGGTGAGACGAGGGAACTAGCAACGTTCCAATGGTAAATGACTGGTTTTCATGACTGAAAAAAAAGTTCGACCTCACGCACGTTAAGGCCAGCCGACCGACACGGATATAAAATACACCCTTCAAAATTTCAGGCTTATCGTGAGGAGCATGAATTTCGCTACCCGTGTTGCCTCTGCGCTACAGGTAGCCGGTATGTTGAGACATCCATATTCCCACGCCTTGCAGGGGTCTCCGAAGGAGAATACTTTGCCGAATGTGCGACCGACACTTGCGGTTATATGGGTCAGTGATTTCACTTGGATTTCAAGAAAATGGAGGAACTTACTTCCGATCAGTGAACATCGAGAAATTCATTGGGAGAGCCTATGTACCTTCAGCGTATTATTCTCTCAGGTATGAAACACATCCTTGTAGCTGCTAGGGATTGCTAATCGCGTGGCACGCTTAGAACGCGAAGTAATTGATACCTGTTCCATATAGCGAGTTAGTTGCACTTACTAGACCAAGCGTAATATAGTCATCTACCTTTCAATGTCCTCGGTATGTTTAAGTGATGCATATGGCCTTGATTATGCTCGGACCGAAGTTTTGCAAAGTCTATTTTTAGTTAGATAGATTCAGCATACCAGGCAGAAATTGCCTCACCGGTACCCTGGCGCACTCATGTGATTGCAGAATTAATAGTGATTGCTGGTCTAGAGCTAAAAAGGCCCTTGTCAACTATCTTTAAATTCCATGTTCAAAATGCTAGAACACACTACGACTACGACAGCCTACATATGACTTGAGTTGTAATTCACTACATAGATGCACATTTTGTAAGTAGATGGTCAAAAGAAAAGGTAACGAGTACAAGTTACGTGTCTTATATAGTGAATGACTATAGGAATTCAAACTCAGCCGGCAGTACGCAAAACAGCCACAACGCATTATTATGTGCCACAACCAGTCGCAAATTGAGTTTTAGATATGTAGTAGACAATCCGATGTGTAGAGTATATTTGAGGCTTAGGACTTGCTAAAAATTCTGAGAAATAATTAATTTCAAACTTTGGCCTGTCCAGAGTTGAACATCTCATTCGCCGAAATGCGACAGCCAATAAGCTATTGCTACTACTACTAGTAGTACTGCTAATTGGCCTGTGCACAATTTTCTAACCTTCAACAAAAGTATTCCTACAATCATCTCTTTGTGTATAAATCGCTGCCGCTAGTCTGACCATTTGTTCACTTACTAGTTTCCTGAATTCTACATGCCTTAAGAGAATGGGTAGCGCGCGACTGTCATCACCAAGAGGTTGTAATTCCTGTAAGCATAGCATGAGTGCGGTGAGACAGTGAAAATTAGGGAGACAGCGAAGGTCATTAGCATATAGATGTAAATTGTGAACTGACCATTCAGTTACAGAATCATGCCGTGCAGCACGCCGATCAAACGAGTAGGCGAGAGATGCCACAGAGGGCTGTGCCAGGTGCAGGATGTCCCACATCGGATCCTACTGACGTCTCCACATTTGGAGTTGATCCTACCAAACAAGTTAATGGTACACATCCTAAGACGTCGATAGAAATGACATACTTCATGCCGAGATTCGCGCAGTATTGGTCATTAGCTCTCTTGATCTTGATCTTGATCTCTTGCTAGATTCATAATACGATATTTGTATTGTAAAAATTGTATTAAGGATGATGCTCGTACATTGTGGCATACATAATCTACTACGACATGGTTTGATTAGGTTCTAGTAGACATATCTGATCGAAACGGAGAGTCATGGTAATTCAAGGCGTGATTGCAATTTTGACTGAACTGTCCTTAATGGAACAAGAAGCTATAGGTTGGATAAGCCCCTGATAAGCCCCGTCCAGAACAAGGACATGCTGGTTCTTCTTGTGTGGGGGAGCTGGGCTCAGTTCACTGGCGGGAATGTGATAGTGTTGGATTGCGGCGCCTGCACTATTAGATGTGCAAAATGCTGCGACACTACCCTCAGGTGCGGGCCCATTCTCACCGCAGAATGGATCGGGAGAAGCTGTTAGCACAAAGCGCTTGCTCAGCCTGCCCCCCATGAAGCTCGGAGAAACCTTCAAAACCACATGATAACTGAGGAACTTTGATGAAAACTCCTTGGTCATTAACCAAGGAAGCGGGCCTGTAATAAAATAAGTCAACTTCGCGATGCCAAAATGAGGGACGTACCGCTATCGGGCAGTTTCTCTGTTCCAGGGTCGATGCTTTCTTGCCTATCAATAGTCCATGGGTCAGATATGGATGAGCTGGGATTGATGCTTGATGCAGGGTCATGCACTGCATCAATATCCCCGGTGCTTGCAGACCAGGTGACCCACCCATTGGACGATGAGGGACCAGGATCCGTAATGGATGCAGATGAGCCGGAGGGAGCTGCTTCGACAGGCGGTGTGACACTTCGGGGTGGTGGCGCCACATAAGATCTTTTCTGCATATCACAGAACGAAATTAAGTTCGAGCCTTCGAGCATCGCGCCAGTTAACTTCATTCCGTACCTTAATGATCGTCAAAATTAAAATCACTGTGGAACATGCATGCTGCTCACTTGGTGACAACGTCTTGAAGTTCAAATTTGGTGCGCTGCTGCCCATGGATAGCAATGATGCAGTCCTTGGCATTAAGGCTGTGAAGTGTACCTCGATAGCCCTTCCTGTCACCCCTGATCACGAACACTTCCTGGCCGATATCCTTCTTAAAATAATCCAAGCTGACATTTTGTAGTTTGATGACGAATCTGATTTGAACGTCGATCTACCACAAGTCAGATATGCCTGAGTTGAGATGAGGGGTACTTACAAGGGAACGGTCACCATCACATAGCAGGGTCAAACAACCATTCGGAAAGTCCACGCTATGCACAATCCCTCTTGCCCCATAGTCTGGCCCACAAGCAACATTCACGATGTCTCCAGGTTTGACATCGTAACCTCTTTCTCTCGTGTACTGGATTGTCTGGGCTATGTCCGTTCGCTGAACCATTGCTATAGGAACTGAGATACTTGACGGTGCGGACTCCGTGTCAACTGGAGTGAAGAAATCCCGGAACCACAGCCTGTCATCACCTTTCGACAACCAATCTACCACGCCGCATCTCCCGGTGTGCTCCCCATCCAGGACTTCGATGAAGTCCCCAATTTCAATCGTGTCAGTATCAGGGGGAGGCTCGAAATACTGCAGTACTGGAAGGTATGAACTGCACGTGTGACTCAACGGATGTCGATTTAAGTAGTATTTTGAGACTTCCACCTGTAGACTAAGTTTCAGTGCATCCTTAAATTAATTGATTATGCTAGACTTACCACTTCCTTGGAGACCGCTTGACACACGTGAAAGACGTCCTCGCACATTTGGAGGACGTGCCCTTCTAAACCCAAGTATGGGCCGGCTACAACTCTAACAGTGTCACCGACATGAAAGACGCGCTCTATATCTTGGAGTCGAACTTCTATCTCCTCTGGGCACTCATCCAAGGTGAATTCCAAACCCACGGAACCACAAGTGTGGTCAGTCGATATGACTTCACCGAGCTCTCCACGAAGAGCTCCTTTGATGGCCCTAGCCTGATCTCCAACGCGCAAAAACTGCATTGAAAACACCACAATAGTTTTCTTAAGAAATGGTTTGTCCCATCCAGATTCCAGATGGAGTTTGATGTCATCGACGTGAGGTGAGGCAAGGAGTTCCAGATGATTGTGTTGGAAGCTTTTGAGGAGAAGTCCCATGTAGTAACTTTCTCCTTTGAATGTCCATCCGACTACTTCATCATTAAGGATGATGTCGGACACTGAGTTGTCGTTCAGAAGACGAGATCGCTCGACTAGCGCTCGGCAGCCCCGTGGCATCGGATAGGGAAAGTTGCATGTAGGAAATAGGATTTCGACGGTATCTTGTCCAGATTTAAAGACTCTGCCTATGGAGCCCTTGTGCTTGCTGTTCTTGATCCTCACCCACGCGGGGTTGGGAAGGGTAGTTCGTGATCGTTCAACCGCCCTGCGTTCATCGTCCATGATGCGAGTATACCGTTTGACGGCAATGTAAAGCGAGAGGGGAAGAGAATCTGCGATGGTTTTGGGGCTGTCTGCAACAACATAAAGTTGGCCCGCTACCCAAGCCGACAAGGTAACAAGAAATTTTTTCTTCCGAAGGTGGTCAGCGACATAATCTGTGACAGTTCCTGCGATGTACTGAGTGAATGATATACTACCAGACTGAAAAGAGACTTACTTTGAATATCAAGCAGATACATCCTGCTTTCGGGAGTTCTTTGGGCATGATCCCAACAATTTTGTGACGAATTCGTCTCGAACCAACTGGCCATGTCATCAAAGGTTGCAGCCAACCTCTGTTTCGCCGATGGTCCTTGCAAGCGCGTAACTTCTCGCAAGCGCACAGACGTTCCTTCCTCATCCCCGTCTTCTTCGTCGTCCCCCTCCCCATACTCATCCTCTTCGTCATCCCCATCCTCGGCCTCGTCTAGTATGAAGATATTTTTGACCTATATTTGTTGTGTAGTGTACGAAACTAGGGGCTATGAAATTTGCTTACTTTGGATGGCTTGCGTGATGTATTTATGCGTGAGCCCGACAAACTGTTATCCATCCTCGATGCAGAGGTGCGCACAGACGTTTCTTTTGGTGGATCTGGTATGTATGTTTTCCACAGGGCCATAAGGACCCTCAAGGATTCGACATTGTCATCATCACCAGAGAATAACAGATGTCGGGGTTCCACCCAGTCATCTTCGGAGTATCGGTCGCCAAGGTACGCTACAAGCGCATCGTCCATCTCCGATAATGACATGGATGTGGTGAGGAATTGCTTGAGAATCTCCCATGCACCATTGTCGTACAGTGCCGACTGTACCGTCTGATTCACTGTCCTGTACTCATGAACAACAACAACGACAGTGAGCAAATACAACTTACCTTCACCAAATCTGCAGAGACGCTTCGCAGTTGGTTCATCACCACCGGATCCAGCACGTTTGGACATCGTTCTGTCTAGATGATCAGCCTGAGTTTTAGACCTGCAGTAGGATTAAACTCATACATACTTGTATTTTAGTTTCTATTCTATCAATGTCAGAGCTATAGTATCGTACTTGGAGGTAGTGGTAGGAGAAAAAAGACCTATCAATGCGCAAGGTCAGCATTTATAGTGAATCACTATTGTGTGGACCTAATTAGCTAATACTCACAGATAGTGGATTGTGGACTGACGGCACAGCATTATATTGTAGAATGGGATCGCATATTGTAGACTGATAGGTGCGGCGGCAGCAATGGATTGCTACATGAATGTATCTGCTAATTGTGCATTCGAATTCTCGAGCTTCAGATTAAGCTTTGCAAGTAGGTAGCGCGTATCATGAAGTAGTAATGATGCATTACCGTACATACCAATCTGAATCGCGTACACGAACGCTGGAGAATCGGAGTACTACTCTACATACAGTATTCAAATGTAATTGTAAATTGTAAGGGTAGTGTACATATGTCTATTCAAAATGTTGGGGGTCGGAAAGGGCATTCTTACGTGAAGGACACGACTGATATAGTGAACTCAAATAGCCATTCACTATATCAAGACCTTCCTTGCCTCAGTTGAATGCTTTCGCCCATCTTGTGTAACTACTGTATGGCTTTGCTTTACTTACTATAGTGTTATCGTTATTGTTACTTCCATAGTGTTATTGTTACTTGACTTAATTCAATTTACTTTTTCTAGCAATGTCATAGTGTCAATAACAACAGTACAAATTTTATGTGCCATAGGGATCCTGACTCCACACATCGTGCTCTCATAGGTACCTCTCTCGCAAAATGACATCCACAGATGGACTCACAGATCTCCTTGTTCTGAACCTGCAGTGCTGCCGGTTAGATACTCCGGAAAGAATTTGGGAGAAGCGGTGTCTTCAGGGATCTGATCAAGGTTGGGCACATAGACGCCATATGGCATATGATGCTCAAGGTTGTCAGCATGGTGATGAGCTTCCAGCCATCTTTGCCTATATGTCGCCACTTGGTCTGAAAGGTACTCAATATGATTTTCTGCGTTCTTCAGCTGTTCCTTGATGTGACACAGCTCAGCTTCCAGTTTGCAATTGGACCTCTCGTCCGTGCCTAGGTGGTGTTTCAGATCCGTCATCCAGTTTCCAGTCTCAAATCTCACCTATCGTCATGCTGGATTATTCTTTGTAACGCTTGGTTACTCACTCGCAATCACCACCTCGTAGCTTATCTACATCCAAGTTTCTGTGTACTGAAGAAAGTTGGAAGCTCAAGGTAACTTGTAAGTTTGGTATTGCATACTGGCATTGCTAAAGAGCTCACTTTAGTGTGAGATTGCTTCCAACGTGGACACATTGTTGTGAACGCTTGCGAGAGGGTGAGCTGGGCATCCAAGGCCCAAATGGTGTAATAGCTGCTGTAACAGTGCTGTGAATTTAAGTATCTGCACACCACCTGTCAGGTGAGGTAATACGCCATTCAATATTAATGGCTGCAGATGGCGCTTTTTCATTATGACATCTGTGGCACTCGGATGGCAAGACTTATCCCCTTCACAGTATTTATGGCGCAGAATGGCGGATTTTCATCATCACGTACCATTGGGCCTATAAAACGTCTCATTTACTACTGATATCAGAATCGCCTCATTCAACTTGTCATTATGAGCAGTGATGAAAATAATTCTAGTCCTTCCGCCTCGCGCAAGCGCAGTAGTTCAGCGCTTTGTATAGGCCCGCACAAGAAAGTGTAAGTGTCCTTCATGCTGTATGCCGCCAACACCCTGACTTTGTCTTCTTCAGGACATCCTCGAATCCTCTTGTACTTCATGGTCGGCACTTTGGTCAGACAGTTTTTGCCCTGTGCAACTATCCCTCTCTTCTGACTGCTGGTATACTCCGGCTTGAAGAGCTTCAAGATTCTCCCATAGAGGATTACCCAGCTGAGTGAGTGTGATTGTGACGATCACATACCGCCATGGCTTACAGCGACTCTCAATGGCAGCGTTCAACGGGAACATAAGGTATTCATGGAGCTAATAGACTCCTATCCTAATCTTCTATATCATTTGACAAATGGCGAGGAGGAAGATGTTATTCAAGTAGGAGAACTAGTGGGTTTTTCTAGAGGATCTTGTGTAACATCATACTCACTGTTCATAGCTGGGTAAAGGAGCCTCTGGTGCGCGAGGTGACGATACCAAGACCCTGAAGTCCACCATCCTTGAATGGCTTGTGCCCAGAGGACAGGTAGTCATACCGCCCCTCTCTCGGAATATCAAGTCTGACCATGGGTTCAACCACGAAGTCACTGGTGCTCTCCTCTGCCCCGCAGGCCTTGATTGGTCAAATGCAGAGTAAGTTATTTTATCATTCAACCAACCAACCGCTATAACATTACCCAGAACCAAAGAGAGTCTCAAGAGTGGTGAAACTGCGGTTTGTGGAGATCAGTGGCCGATATTCTTATATGCTGGATACGATTATGACCCCGAAGATCCATGGAAGGGGTTGCTAAAGAGCGACATACTCGTTTATGTGAGTTCACTGTCGGCAATGATGTTCTAACTCAATACAATATTCTTTGGTAGGGATTCAAACATGTCTTCACTTCTCCAAGCTCAGTGGATAAGGAACTGAGGGCTACACGCTCTGGCAATGCTTACCTTCATGGCATGAAATCGGTGACAAAAGGGTCCCTAGCTTATATTGCTACACAGGTATGCAGAAAAACTTATAATGTACGCGTGCTAATTGGTTCTTACAGGTTCGGTTCTCGTTGAGTTCGTCGTCTGTATTTTCACGTACCGATACTGTAACGGATTCCGAAAACTTCTATCATAGTATTCTTGACCTGCTGGAGGATCCTGATGAGAGTCGGGAAGTAGCTGACCTGATGATATGGTGGACTCGGTTCGTAGTGCATCTCTTCAATCTTGAGAAACTCTCTAACTTGATATTTTATACAGTCGAATTTTTCCTAATTCATCCTCTTCGCAACGGAGTATCAGTACTAACAGCGCATTATCCAAAATTCGTGCGAAACGTGCTATCTTGCAAGGACAAGCGAGTGCTGGCAATACATAGTCTTCTTTCTTAACTGTCCATATTTTTCGTGACCATTTGTCGTTACCACATTGTTATTGTATATCATAGAATTTAATGTGATTGATGAATGCTCCCTATCCATGTGATGAATTGTCACATTATCAGTGACTGATCCCGCCATCACTAACCGCCTGAATGTGATCAGCCAAAAATTAACATCTTGATGAGGCGTGATGATTTAACATCACACACTATCACACTGTTGGTGATTATAGATCTTACCTTCAGAAGCTGCCCAGACATATTTGGCTAAAGCTCAGCATTTTGGCATGGCCCGCCAAATCAATAGCATACCTTGGCATTCTGTCAACTATCATAGACCCTGCCATCAGAAGCTGGCTATACAAAGCCAGACAGTATCAGTCAAAATTCAGCATCTTGATGGGGCGCAATGATACCCTGTGATACTGCTGGTGATTATATATCTTGCCATTGGAAGTTGTCGAGACATGTTTGGCCAAAGATCAGCACCTTGATATCACCTGTCAATTTAATAGCATATCATAGCATGATGTCAGCCATTATATGTTATGCAATTGGAAGCTGGCTAAATAATATGAGACATACTCAGTTGACATTCAGCACCTTGATAGTACATGATAATTTGATATCATACCATGACACACTGTTAGTAATTTGAGATCCTATAATTGAAAGCTGCCTATGTAAAGCTAGATATGCTTTGTAGAAAATGACCATCTTGCTCCTAGTTGCTGTGGCATTATCATACCTTGCCACAAAGTCAGTGATTAGGAATTCTGCCATTGGAAGGTGGGTAGATATATTTGACAACCATACACTATTGTGCTGGTAAATCACAGTGTACTGCATAGGCCTATCAATATTTTAGCATTGGGAGATCCCACCACCGTAGTCTACCTATCTACAGCTTTGTCAGCAATCTACAATTGTAATACAAATTATCAGTGATTATGAATTTTACCGCTGGAAGCTGCCCATATAAAGGTAGATATATTTGACAACAATACACCATTATGCTTGTAAATCACAGTGTACTGCCATAGGCCTGTCAATATTTTGGCATTGGGAGGTCCCACAACCGTAGTCTACCTATCTATGACTTTCTCATGTGATCTGCAATTGTGATATATATTTTTCATATTATATGTAAGATAAAACTAGCTAAATCTTTGTCATAGTCCAGTCAAATACCTGATGACAGTGAGGACACAAAAATAACAACAAAAGAAACATATGGTAGCAAGAACAAATGAAAAAAAAATAAGACGAAAAACTCATACACCTTCATCTGGCCTGTTGCTCTGTGTCATCTGGTGGAACTGGATCTTGAGGCGGAAGTTTTCAGCCTCCTTATCAAGCACCAGTGAATGAGCTTCGTGCACTCAAATGTCAGTCTCGTGAAGACAGATCTCAGCATCCTTCTTCTCTTGCTCATGCTGATGGTTGGTGGTTGCTAATGAGGCCTTATGCTCTCGCATGCTGTACAGATACTCATACTTCCTTATGTCATGATGATGTTTGGTCTTGGTGTTGAGCTTCGCAAGGAAGCACTCTTGCTTGTGGTTGTGGCATGACCTCACATTCGAATGCAGGCTCTCAATCTTGTCCTGGACATGCTTGATCTGTTAAGCGATGTCAGACTTTGCCTTCTTCTTTTTGGAGCTAGTGCTTGTTTGCTGTGATGTTTGTGGGGTGGGGGACATGTTGTAGTCAGATGAGGAGGTGGTGGTGGTGTTGTAAGTTGTTGACAACGGTGTCAACATGCTGTGGGACATGTCGGTTGATGCCTTGTGTCGGCCCCTATGAGAAATCAGCCTCTGCACCCCAAAGGCTGCCCAACTGTTGTAAAACGATGCCAGGGACTTCAGGGGCATTTTGAATGGGTGAGGAGGAGGGGATGGGGAAGAAGGCAACTGGTGCTTCTTACCTACAACCTGCAACCTGGGAAGGGCTGGTGTGGGTGCCAGCGTCAGTGTCCATCATGTCATTGTTGTTGTTGTTGTCAATGGGGGCGGAAAATGGACTAGGGCTATCATTAGCATGTCCAAAATCATCGGTGATGTTGAGCCCAGGAAGGTGGAACAGTGGATATACATTTTTTGAAGGAGGGGTATGGGTTGGGTGGTGGATCTGTGCTGGGGGGTGGGTATGGGTTGGGGGGCATATGTACACTGGGGGCTGGGGCTGGGTATGGGCCAGGGGGCAGATGCGCACTGAGAGCTGGGGCTGAGTATGGGCTGTGGCATGGTCTATGCCCAGCTTAGATGAATGTGTCTTTACCGCCATAGCAGGATTGCTGTGCCAGATTGCATTGAGGTCCTGGTACCATGGAAGGTCTGCACATATGACTTCTATAAAAATAAATCAGTCGTTAACTGGGGGGGAAGATGAACTCATGTAGAAGATTTTGGGCAGATGGCCCATTGAGCAGCATGATGCCAGCACCAGTTGCAGTGAACTTGTTCTTGTGCTTCTTGTACTTATTTCTAAGGCTTGATGTATTTTTGTTAGTGTATGCATGTATAAAAAAAAGAGAAGACTTACCTTATGATGCGATTGGAGACCAAATCACTGAATTTCTTCTGATTTTGGTGGAATGCAGAGCAGTACTTGATGTGATTGGTGAATATAAGGTGGGTGATGGTGCCATATACATCCCCTTTGTCTCTGTTAGAGGGGGTGTCATTGATGAGAGTCACTTTCTTCTTCCCCTTGGAATAGAACAGGATCTGGCAGTCAGTGGGATGGGTGGTTAGGTAGTTTGCCAGGATGTCAGTGAGGGCATGTTCACTTTGCCACTGGGTTGACATCCTGGGTCCAGATGTTTCTGGAGGGAGTCCATCAGGTAACTGGCACGAAAATGACAAACTCACATAATGCTTTGTCTGATCTACCATATGTACAATATGTATTATAATTGTACCTCACATTACAAAGCTTTAAATACCCAAACTATGTGGGATGGAAATGGCTAAATATGTATTCTTGATAGTCTTGTTGCAAATACCTGACAGCTTGTATCAAGATGAGATACTTTGTAACATCTGCCAGATGCTGCAAAATTGATGAAAACCTCTGTGGTCTCTAATCTGAGTATGAGTGTAGTACACTTGCAGTGTGCTATAATTTTGGCCTGTCCTGGTCATTACTTGTATTTTTTGATAGACATTCCTTCCTGTATAATATCTAGATAGTCAGATAAGAGTTTATATGGTTGGGTTTTTTCGGATCCCCACTGCCAATGGGTAAAGGGTGTCAGAATGACTGTAGTGCAGTATCGTGATGTAACAATATGATTTTCACATCCAAGTTGTGCTTTCTATTGGGACCTTGACAAGATCTCTCTCATTGCTGATATTAGATAAGTGACTGTGATACTGGACACTAAAGTCTAGATTTTTAAGTACATGATGTATGCAATGAGCGGTAGTGAGCTATCATCCTACCTAACTCTGATGAGTTATGATCATGGTATGCAAGTTAATGTTGTCATTTCATCTTAAAAAAAACACTCTTAGAATGATGTTATCATTTATAGTCTTCCAAGGCCAGACCATTCAGCACCGGGGCTGAATTTAGAGAACAGTTGTGGTGTGATGGTAATATGTTAACTTCCACTAGATGGCTGCTGAGGTGTTATTGCCATATTCCATTTCAGCTGATTATTTTAATCACCCTAAAGCTCAAATGGAAAGTTAGCTGCAGGTATTGTCTCGTAGGGCTTGCTTGCTTGGATCAATTTGGCATGGGAGATTGCTGTGCTATACAGTGACAACAACTTATTGTTTGATAACTGAATTTCAATTGTGTTGTCCTCAAAATAAAGAATTTGCATGCGAGGCAATGGCTGAGCTAGTCTAACTTTGTTCTGAGAATACACAAAAGCTGCCATGGAATTGCAATTGTAACTACTACATGCTTGAATGAAGACTATGAAGAACTCGAAACTGCAGCCCATTTGGCTGCAAGGTGTTTGAGTCAAATTTTTGCTAAAGTGCTGTTGGTGCTGATGGGTTGCTTGATGGTAGATGAAGTAGAAAAGACTTGACTGGGTAAAAGATAACATATGAGCCATGGCAAATTGCATAGAATGAGTAACATACTGATTCTACCATGTCAGCAGCTCCTCATTTTCCTTAGATTCATCAGGGTCCTCGAGGAGGTCAAGGAGACTGTGGTAGAATGTCTCTGAGTCTGTGGTTGTATCGGTCTGTGAAAACACTGACAAGGAAGATAGAGTGAATCTAACCTTTGGTCATGCATCAGAATAGTCCAGCTTCACAAATGTTGTAAGGCAAACCTGCATTGCAATATAAGCTATGGAAGTGATCATGACAGCATTCATGCTATGGAGGCAAGCATTTCCAGATTGTGTGGCTTTGGGTTCTTTGTCAACTGAGCTCAGGAATATGAATACATGCTTGTAGGCCTGAGAAGATATGTAGTGAAGAGTAACTGTATAGAAAAAGTTGCCTACTTACAGATACAAGTAAGTGATTCCTAAGAAGACTACACCTACGGATCATCAGGGTCATAAATATAGTTGGCATACAAAAACATGGGCCATTGATCTCCACATACCAAGATTTCTCCACTTTGTAGGTTCTCTCTCATTCTGTATATGAAGAAGTGAAAAATTAGTAGCGACCATAGATACTAGTGAATTGAAACTTACTCTGGGTCTTTCCAGTCCAACCCTGCAGGACAAAGCAGCGACCCAGTCAGCTCATGATTGAATCCACAGTCAATCTTCAAGTTTCTGTGTAAATGAGGCTGGATTGCTGCTCCTTTTGGGGAAATCCAATCAATCACTGCAGACTTCAATGTCTTTGTGTTGTCACCCCTCGCACCTGCAGCTCCCTTACCGATCTACAGAGAGTAAGCATAAATTCTGTGCACACAAAAACAAAACAAAACAAAACAAACATACTAGCTCACCAACATGTATAAGTTCTTCCTCATAACCCTTTTGTAGTTGTTCTAAAAGGCCAGGATAAGATTCTAAGAGGTGCTTGAACATGCAATGCTCTCGCCACTCCCTGTCAAACACGTCAATAAGCCAGTAAATACATACAAATGCACATTGTTTTCACTCAGCAGAGAAGTCCTCTAGTAAAGTAGAGTCTTCCATTTGCTCTAATCTAAGGATTCCATTGGTGAGCAGGGAGGGAAAATTGCATAGGGCAAACACTGTTCGACTAAAGTGGTGTCCATGGGAGATAAGGGGATCAGATGTTGAACTATGCAACTAGATGAGTCTGTAAAATCTCAATATGCCAAACATCAAGAACACTTACACCTTTTTACAGGGCCCCATCTGGAGAGCTGATGCAGGGCGTTTGTTGGAAGTGGTATCCTCAGTGGTCATGGGAGCTGGCAAGATGGCAGAGTTCTGACACTGGAGGCCAGCTTTTATTATGGATGTAACACATAAGTCTGGTTAACCGGTGTACCTGGTGGCAGCCAAGCAAAACCCAAGATGGCTAGCTGGCTGGCCATGGTGATTGGGGGGTTTGGGGGCTGGCTTTGGTGACTGGGGGGCTACAATGGCCTAGTACCACCTGCAGACATCAGTTGAGTGAACTCCATGTCATAAAAAGCACTAGCAAATGAATATAGGCTCTGTAAAAAATTTCAGCAGTGCTAGAAGATAAAACCACTGCATTCAACCAGAATATACAATAATCCTTCACTCAGAGCCAGACCTTTAATCTATCTGGACACATCATTAGCTTGAACCTCCAGTAACTGTGATGACGCACTTGTGGGATGATTTACTAATGTAATCCATTAGGATCGAAGCAGCAGGAAATGCTAATCAGATGGATAAGCCTAAGGAACTTAGCATTGCAAGGTTCATGAACACGACCATCACTTATTTTCAGAGCTTAGGTTAGTTCAGAGTGACAGATATAGATAAGAACCTATCTTCAGTGGAGCATAATGAAAATTCTATTCTTCTGAGGGAGCACAACTGTGAAACATGCAAGGACTCTGTAGACAAACTCAAAGAACAACTATGGCTTGCAGACTTGCACTGTTCAAAATTGCAAGAGTTATATCAAAACTATAGGTTTCATTGACTGGAGGAATGCTATAGGGTTTAAATCTTGAAAGAATATACACCAATTGGGATCAACACATACTCTCCTCATCAAATTACATGGGGCACCCCTTCCCCCACCCAAGGTATATCCCACATGGAATCCCTTGAAAAGAACTGACTGCTTTCCACAGATAATGGTGACGACATAATAGAGGGTCAGGAGTAAGTGAGAAAGACATTATATAACACAGAAGTGGTTGCAGCAGTGCAGGATGTTGGTAACTCCCAGTAGTTCTGTGACCGGAATATTGTAGCTGAAGCCATAATTATGATGATATATAATGAAAAATAGTTCTGTGCAGTTGCTGATATCATAAATTTGAGCAGTCGAGAACAGTCTGATGGGCTCAATGATGTATAAGTAGGTACCAAGATCTTACTGCAGCCTTATTCTAGCTGGACCTGGACCATAACTGGCGACTACCAATACAATCAATGAACCTACCACAATGGCGAGTGTAGCAAAGCATGCAATGACTGAAGGTGCAGATGGTTTAAAGTCTATAGTGATCCCTGCGAGAAATCTGAGTATGGAAGTTGTCACACTGACAGTGTTTCCATGAACACACTAAGTAATTGTAGCCTTAATCACTTCTGCTCACCTCAATACACAAAAACAAGTTGGGATGCTTGTAATAACCAGGAACATCGCCGCCTTCCTTTGCAGATAATAGACCTGTTCAGTAGGCAATGTTAGTCTCAGATGCAGAAAAATGGAGAAATCGAACTGCAAAGTCCAAAGATTTCATCCTCTTGCCAAAGTGGTGTATTATCATGCCCGCAAAAATACAGCCAACACCTAAAAGAAAGGAGCAGGAGCACAACGTCTGTGCAGTCATTGTTGTACCTAACCATGGGATAGCAAGGATAGCAACATACAAGGCCATGAAAATACCTGCCTGGAAGACTAGACTAAATGGGACATTGACAACACTTATATATGACTTACCAGGGTGATTTGATTTCGAGTCTGGCTGCCGAAATCATCGATGAATGACTGAACTTCCACCCCATTTATGATACCATTGATGGAAGTGCTCTTGATGTGAGAAATAGTGATTGGCATGCAGAGCATCTTAGCTGTGGTATTGCCCATAGAACACAGAAGTTTGAACTTGCTGGGTTTCTCTCTTATTACATGTGTTTGAATGAGGCAAGCCTCAGGTTGGTTATGGCAGTGCAAATATTGGTGATGACCTATGTTATTGCATGATTTGATAGTATATACTTCAGAAGAGAGCAATGAACAGAGCATATACATGATTCTGCCTGTTTTTGAAAAGATCAACATTGGAAATTCTCAGCCTTGCAAACTCATGAACAACATAATATGACTCCAGTTTCCAGGACTGCATTATTCTCCATAATTTCTTCTAAAGTGATGATGAAACTCAGTTAATCTCATCATGGCTGCAAAATGAGACAAGGACACATACTGACATAGGCTAGTTGACTGGTGATCCAATCCATTTTGTTCAAAGTCCAGAATATGGATGCTGCAGTGGATTGTTTTAAAGTCATTGCTTCTGTATTTCCCCTTATTTTGAGTGTCACTGCAGCAGTGTAGAGTTTACCTGCAAGGTAGCAAACCATTTCTCCTTGCATACATCTCACTTCCATTCAAGAGATTCTTGAATCACATGGAAAGTACTCGAAATGTTTCCTACCAACAAGGAAGAAATGTTCAGCTCAAATTGAGTCTACTTCTATTCAGTGTTATCCACTCACCAATATCAAGCCTCTAATTCAAGTCCTGTGTTGTTTAGATCAAGCTCATGAAGTAAAATGGAAAAATGACATACTCTTGTGCCTCCATTCACTTGGCTTGACACAAGCTTGGAAAAGAATGTAGCCATCTAAATCCTCTAGCCATGCAATGATACGGCTGCTGGGAACTACATAATAGTACTGAAATGTTAGAAACCATGCCAGAGGGTCGGATTAGGAAGGAAGGGCTTGGCCTTAGCTCATACGCTGTGCCCCTTACCTGAGTATGTGCCCCACATTTCGGAATGAAGTCCAGAACACATCCAACAAAGTTCAGTTGAACTCCGAAGGTAAGGCAACTCTGGTGGAAGTGCCCAGTGGACTTCTGGAAAAGCGTGGGAAAGTCCAGATGTGATATCCGGAACTGTAGGAACTCGTCCGAGACCATATTCGAAGCGTGGGAACTAAATCCGGAAGTATGTCTGGAAATAGGAAGACTACTTAGAACAAGTCCGGAGGTGTGGAGAGAGTTAAAGACTACTTCAGGATGAATCCCAAGTAGAAACCAACAGAGGAAAGGCTGCAGCGGACTATGTCCGATGCAGAAAGGAACAGGATGAGATGTCCAAGATGAGATGTCCAAGATCGGACCAGAGGAAGTGTGACAAAGGATGAGGGATGTCTATCTGGACACAGTCCAGGATAGTCACAGATAAGTGGAGGATAGTGAATAGCTATCCGGACGAAGTCCGGAATAGTTATGGATAAGCGAAGGACGAAGTAGAACTATCGGAACGAAGTTCGGAATAGCCAAGGATAAGGAATGACAAGGAATAGCTTATCCGGACAAAGTCCGGAATAGCCAAAGATAAGGAAAGACTACCGTAAGGTAGAGTCGGAGCATAAGGGACTCAATCCCTAAGGCAAGAGAGACAGAAATAACTTTAATGGAGAGTAACTTTTATATTCGAACTGAGGTGTTACAATGTAAGTACAGGAGTTTATATACTAAATGCCTAAGGCTCGAGGCTATGTACAAAGTATAAGCAAAGTCTATCGCTAATCAACGGAAGCTGGAAGGAAATCATGAGTGGATGGATGGAATAACATAGCCGGGAATTAATCACAAGTAAAACGGATCAAGGAAACATAGTCGGGAATTAAGGAATACCGAGAAGCCAGTAATAAGGATTTACTGATAGCAGGAAAGGCTGTGATAACGTTATATGAACAGGAAAGGGATTACAAAGCTTATTGTATATTGGATTGTTATCGTAATGGATCCATGCATTGGATCATAGTGTCGGACCGGAAACGTCGGACGGTATTGGATCTGTGCATCGGATGGTTGTGGATGTCCGGATATCAAGTCGGATGATAGACAGAGGTACCAGGGCTAATCCTACTGAGGTGTGACATGCATAACAGGAAGATGGATGATGATAGGGATGGGAAGTTGGGTTCGGAGTATGGGATATGACATGAAACCTCTCTTCTCCCATAAAGATCGTTGGCTGAACAACCAACGTCCACACATCTTCTTTCACTGCAGCTCGTGATGCATTTACAAACTCATTGAGTGTTTGTAGACTCCAATAGTTCCTCAAGTTCATCAACATGTACACATTCTAAATATCCATAAGATAAATAACCAATGGGTACAAGTGGTGCTTACCTTTTTGGAACTATAGTAATATGTACCACCCAATGGATGGACTAACTCTTGCCAGTCTCCATATACTAGGGGTCTGCTGGAGATTATTAGTGTAACACCAGTTGAAAACAAGGTGATGTATGGAGGATCGCTTATTTCCTTCTTGCAGACCGAGTTATCTTCATATGTGTCATCCGTGCTATGTACAAAAATTGATGAATATACTTCAGTCAATTATGAGTACTTACAGTAACACCACTTTGGCATATCAGGGCAATTGCATTGGCCATATACCAATACCACAATCAGCCAGCTTGGAGATTGCTATTGAGACACTGACATTGCCTAAAGTGTGATAAGGTCCTGAGTCACCACACAAAATCGACAGGTATGTCATGATTGAATGCACCATGTTATCCTGTTGTGGGTTTGTCAATACTGTTAAGATGCAATTAGTCTTGAAATGAGGCATACAATAAACATACCTTTGTACTTTAGAAATGCGGACTAAGCGCAGGACCAGATCGAACAACTGATGATGGTAATGGTATGAGAGAGAGTCCAAAAATTACATAATTCAGCAAGTGCAGGTCAATTAGTAGTGAATCACTATGGGGTATAAACAAACACAAACATCTCAATATCACACGCAACTAAGGTACAATCAAGCATATCTGCCCGATCCGATCTGCTAATTGATATCAATGCCTACTACTAGCACAAAATGATGTGTGTAATCAATGGACCCCAGCTCACTGATTGTGATGCATGTGTAAGTACTTCTTGCTTTGAAATTTCATCAGTGCTAACATTCAACAGACCCACCTAGAATATCTAGAGGCGAAACACAAGGTGAGCGTTAATAAGATATCAGTCACTCATATCCTGACTCTAGCACTGGAGGTGGCCAACTTAAATACCCTGCAAGCACCACCATTGAGTCCGATGAGGAGATGGATATCGGTTTCAAGGGACAGTGTAGAGACTCAATCCTGAGTAGCCTCACAATGGCTCATATTGCGATGTAGGTCATGTCTACATATACTACGCATACAACACGACACTTGTGCAATAAACACAATGTTTGCGTGATGCACATGACTTAGGCAACATTTGTGCAACTTGCGCATGCCTTAGGCAATTTTTCCCATGCCTAAGCACCTTATGGCACCTGACTTCCCACAGCCTATTCCCATGTCCAACCAAGTTCCCAGGTGTGTATTTATCCATTTATCATTTATTTCAACATTGTACCATGTTTATTTTTACTACACTTTACCTTTTACCTTTTTACATACATATTCATCTACTCTATCATTTTACGATCTAAGCTTTACATCTATCATGCTAACTCTCTCTCTCATGTCAAGGGAGACTTGACAAGTTGAAAAAGACTTTCACAGGTTGAAACACGACCTACTAGGGTGAAACATACCTACCAAATTTCATTACTGTTTTATTATTGTATGTAACTTCATTTAATTTATCTTTCATGACTATTAGGTTATTGTATAAAGAAAAGGTAATTCCTCCCAAAGAACTAGCACATTATCTACCACAAAAACTAGAAAAGTCATAGACCATGTACTTAAGGACTGGCAAGAAGTCTTATTCTGTATAGTTGTGCTGTCTCTATACACGTGTTCTATATAAGACCCTTAAGTAACAAGACAGTGGATAGCCCTAAAACTATCTGTGACTCACTTCCTGCTTCACATAGTCTCACCATGAAGCAATGTCTCCACATCACAGATGCGGAACATGCAGCCTTTGAAGGTTCACTGCACTATTTACCTGTCCCAGCTTGGGTGAGGATCAGGCACAGCCCACACAGGGGCTACGTAGGCAGAGTAGAATCCCAGACAGAGACTTTGGTCAAGGTTTTGATCCCTCCACTGTGATTTCTCTATTCAATGCCTCACAGAACTCAAGCTCTACTCAATTGATCTCGCCTTCCGACAGATAAGGCCATTTCTGACATCATTTATGGTAATACAGTAGTAGGATGGACATACAAAGGACAAAGTTACTACATGGGTCTTCTACTAAAAGATTTTCACTGCGATAACCTCAAACTTCTTGCCTCCCCTCATATTGACGACATCCAACTCCATCTTAAATCCAGATGGGACAAACCATTCCTGAAGAAAACCATGGCATCGTTTTCAATGCAATTTTTGCATGTGGGCAATTGGGTGAGGGTTGTTGAAGGTGCCCTTTGTGGGAAGTCAGGCCAGGTCATATTGACAGACCATACACTTGGTTCTGTGAGCTTGGAGTTCACATTCAATGGACATCTGGAACAGATAGAGGTTCACCTCGAAGAAATAGAGCGTGTATTCTGGGTCAGCGACACCATCAAAGTTGTAGCTGGTCCACACTTGGGAATAGAAGGACATATCATTCAAATGCGGCAGGATGCATTTGATATTTGCCAAAATATCTTCAATGAACAGGTATGTCTTGACACAAACCCATTTCTATGATATTGTCTGATATCTATATAGGTGGAGGTTTCTAAGTACTACTTGGACTGGTGTCCCTTAAATCACACTATGCACTCACAGCTACCCATTCAACAATATCTCAAGCCTCCTCTTGAATCTAACACCATTGAGATTGGGGATTACATAGAAGTACTGGATGGCAAGCACATGGGGAAACATGGCATTGTGGACTGGTATACCAAGGGATCAACTTATTTGTGGTTCTTGGATGCCCTCACTGAAAATGCCAGAGAGACCAGCTCCAGACTCTCCAGTATTTCAGTTCCTGTGGCAATGGTTTGGCGGATGAGCCTCACCCACACCATCCAGCATACAAAGGACAAGGGTTATGATGTCAGGCCAGGAGATGTCATCACTGTTGCATGTGGACTGGATTATCAGGCGAAAGGGGTTGTGCACAGCATTGATTTTCCCAACACTCATTTGACCATACTATGTGATAGTGACCGGTTGCTCATAAGTACAATTCACTTCACCTCAAACACATCTGACATGTGTAATAGCTCCACGTCCCAATTAGATTTGTGAGCAAGATACATAACACCTTCTTGGATTCATTCCAGAATGATATTGGCCAGGAAGTTTTCATTATTGGGGGCTACTGAGCCATGCTCCACTCTCTTTCCTCCGAGACTTGCATCATTGCTGTGTATGGGCAGTAGTGCACTGAAATCAAACTGCATGAAGTTGCCACCAGGTGAGTGACACACTTATTTTTGAGTTGTTCTGAATTTTACAATATCTAGGTATGGAATGAGACTGAACAGCGTGATGCTCGAAGGCCCAGAGTTGACCACATTCTGTGAAATGAGGAAACAATCATACTTGGCACTGCCACCTCGATCCACCACCCCACCTGTCGAAAATGAAAAAGTTACTTCCAATTCAGTAGTTTCTCTCACAGGTCCCAGTTCATCACCATCCAACACATGGTCCACCTGGTCTGAAAGGCTGGATGCTGATAAGGCATATAGCCCTATGTCAACTGCCAATCCCCCCCCAGTGACACATGATCCTGGGCTGTCAATACTCCAGACACTGAAACAGAGATTTTACTGGACAGCAGTGAGTCCTCAATCCCAGTATCAAATGTCTACTTATTTCATTCTAGGCCCAATACCTTGGTTGTTGTCAAAAGAATTTTCATTGACACTTTCTACATATCACATATTGTTGAAGGTATCGCCCAACTTCCTCCATGGTAGGTTACACAAGCAATTTGTATTGATGGCTTGTCCCAACCCGTTTTGTGGTGAGAATGGACCTGCATCTGAGGGTCACATGGCCGCATTCTGTACATCCAATGGCACAGATGCTGCTATTGAACACTATCATATCCCCACCAGTAATCTGAACCTGGCTCCTCCATGCAAGAAAAACCAACGCTGCCTCATTCTGGGTGGGGCTCATCACAGGGCTCTGAAAACTGTTGTAAATTGTTGGACCAAGAAAAAGACTGTTGACCTCAGGCTTGGTGAAACTGTCATTCAAAATCTGGGTTTCAATCAAATATGTCTGGTAGAACTTGCCAAACACATATGCTGATAGTAAAGTACATGAATCTAGTTATTGAGGATGATCACCTCTGTTCTTGTCTTATGGTATATATCTTATCTCAGTTCCACTTCAACCTGTATTATCAATATCGAGTATCCTGTGATAATACATGTTGTATAATGTCAATCATTTGTGCCGGAAAGTTAGACAACTCAGTTCCAATCAGTAAACCACTCACTTCTCCCAGGACTGACTTCTACCCTTGCACAAGAACAACCATTGAAAGATATGAAATATCTATGGTTGCTGTACCATGTGAGGTTGTCAGTATACCCAACTGACTCATCATGTAAACCCGCAGTTGTCAATCAGGTTTGCAACAGTTGGTAGCTTAGTGGTGGTCATTACAAATAAACATTGACAATATTGCTAGTGTATTCCCAAGTGATTACTATAGAGCCATCACAATTGCGAAGAGAGACTGTTTAGAGTCAATATGATATTGTTTTTGCAACTAAGTGGATCACAATGCAAAGGATTATCATGAGGTTTCACTTAGGCAGTGGGTGACCATTGTGGTTGATAAATTATGTCATATGGCAAGGCATTGTGTTGGAATAACTTCATCATTGCTCATAGCACCTCGTCATTGCCCATAGCATTTTTCCTTTTCTTGGTTCATCACATGTTACATAGTATAATAATCTCGTCTTCAATGTTTCTTATACCTCAGTCGTTGTCTCTCAACACTGAGGTATGTTTCTTTTGTTTCATACTCACCTGCCATCTCTTACATTTGTTCCCTCAGTGTTATCGTGTTATAGCTCCTAAGAGGTTATGAGCCCTGGTTTCTAAACGAAACCATAAATGGGATCTCACAACACACTGCACACATCTTGCAAACAACTCGCAATCTTATCTCTTCATCTCAATCTATTCCTTTGACATGGGGAAGTTTGATCACATTCCAGAATTGACAGGTCCGGACAATTATTTCACTTGGAAATGTGAAGTCGCTTACTCTCTGGGTACCGAGGACCTTTGGTGTCATATCACAGACAAAGTCGACCTTGATGACATCCTTGGAACTGCCTTGTTCAGACCCAAAGCAGTTAATCCAGTGGCACCTACTGAAGCTAAGCTTAAGACCCTTTGTGAATGGTTGATCAAGGATTTAAAAGCTAAGGTGATAATCACTCGCTGTCTCTCCACATCTGTCCAACAGCTTGTTTCCACTAATCATAAAGTCCTTGCCCACAATGCCTGGAAGATCCTTGAAGACCACTTTGGTCGCACTGATATCAGCTCCCAGCATGTTATTCACCAAACTCTTTACTCCCTTCAAATGAAGGATGTGGCGGATGCACCCAATCATGTAGGGCAGCATTCCGTGTTGTGGGAACGACTCCTTAACATGGGTGTCCCTTACACTAACGAGGAGGCCATCTTTCAGCTTCTGCACAGACTTTCCCCGAACAACATCCTGGCCTCATTTCAAGTCCATCGCCCTCGCTTCCCTCACTTCTCTCACCTTTGATATGTGCATGGCGCACATATCAGCAGAAGTGGGATGTCTTATTGATGAGCTTGCTCTTGAGAGCAAGCCTGGATCCGAGTATGCAAACACTGCGACAGTGTCAACTGGGATGAATGTCAATCCAATCACTGGGCTGAAGAAGCACTGTCATAATTTGGAGGGCATCTTCTGTACAATGGTTGGGTGCAACAAGGGCGATCACGATCATGCGCACTGCTATCAAAAAGGCGGTGGTATGGAGGGTCAAGTGCTGTGGATGAAGCAGTAGCAGCGAAAGAAGAAGGAACCTGTTGCCGTGGCAGCTGTTGTTCCTCCTGCTCCCACTCCAGCACCTCCAGCCATGATGATTGCAGCCTTTGCAGGCTGTCAGATGACTGCAGATTCATTTCTTGCCGATCTCTCTTGTGCCTCAATTGTAGAGATTCCAGATGCTAATGTCGTCACTCCTTCACCAATCACCACAGAGGTTTTATCTTGCCTTGTGGCAGTGGGATTCAACACCATTCTTGACTCTGGGACGACCACCACTCTCATTCAAGAGCATTCTTACTTCTGGACATACTCTACCACAGACATTGTCACTGTCAAAACTGTGAACCATGGGAGTTTGAGCACGTCTGGTAGGGGAGATTGCGTGGTGATTCTCATGATAGGAAACTGAAAGCATCATGTATGTCTTACGAACTACTTGCATACACCATCCGCCATCCTCAATCTCTTATCCATCCATTGGATGTTGAACAAGGGTTGGGATTGTGTATTCTGTGCATCCCTGCCATGTTGTGAGCTTGTATATAGAGAAACTGAGCTTGGAAGCATCCCTATGGCCAACAATCTTTATTACCTCAACATCAAATTCCTGCCTGCTCCCTTGCTTTCCATGCCTGAGCTCACTATCCCCAAGTCACCTCCTGACCTCACTGCCTTCATGCATGTCACACCTACCCTTGATCTATGGCATGCACACATGGGACACATTGGTGGTTCTGCCATTCGTCAGCTCCCACTCTTTGCCATGGGTGCATCTCTATCCTCTATGTTGTCTAAATTGTCCCACTGTGAGTCCTACATCATGGGAAAGCATCCCCGTCATCCTCATCCTCCTTCAGAATCTCCCCATGCTACCAAGTTCCTTGAACTCATTCATTCTGATGTCTGCGGCCCAATTCCTATCATCACTCCACACAGTAAACGATACTTCATCATCTTTCTTGACAACCATACCGATGTCTTAAACTTGCAACTCCTTGCCATGAAGGACCAAGCACTTGATGCCTGGATGTTGGTCCATTCATGATGGGAGAATCAATTGGGATTGCGCATCAAAACCTTTTGGTCTGACAATGGGGGGGAATTTTTGAATAAGGAGTTTTCTGCAGCTCTGGAGGGTGATGGTATAGTACATTAGCTTTCCGCCCCTTACTTGCATCAGCAGAATGGGAAAGTGGAGCGGGTGATTCGAACCATCAAGGGGAGGATGTATGCTATGTTGGATCATGCTAAGCTGTCGCCCACACTGTGGGGTGAGGCCACACTCACTGCTGCATACCTTTTTAATTGCTCTGAGTCATGCTCACTCCCTGCTGGTGTTACTCTCTATGAGATGTTGCATGGTTCTAAGCCTGATGTCTCCCACCTTCATGTGTTTGGCACTCACTGCTTCGCTCATATTCTACCTGAGTTGCAAGAGAAGATGGGACCACACTTGCATGAGGCAACATTCTTGGAGTATCCACCTGGCATCAAGACTTATTGTTGTCGTGACAATGCGATAGGTGCATTTTTCAACTCATGGGATGTCATCTTCAATGAGTCCTTTGCATCCCGTCCATTCCCCTTTGATGACAGTGATGATGAGGACGAACCTGCAGCACCTACTGATCCACCTGCTTTCATTCCCACTTCTCCTCTTGCCACTTCTCCTCCTACTCCACAATGATCTGGTCACACACTCAATCAAACCGAACACAGTAAGATGTATCATGACCGCCTTGTGGCAGACCAAGCCTGACTGGCTCAGCAACAAGACTTACATATGGCACGCGTCCAGGGTGTCCCCCCTTCTGATGGCGCACCTCATCTCATTCCCACTATTTCTATTGTGACCTCACCCCTTCCTCTTCCTGCACCCACACTGCCATCTCCTGTCCCAGAGGCAGATCTTGACGCAATCCTGCCTGACATGGAGACACATGGCATTCCTAAAGTCCTTGCTAACCTGATCATTGCCGAACATGCCTGTATCTCTATTCATAGTGACACTTGGCACAATCCTCAAGTGCCTGATTATGACATGAAGATACCACCCAACACCTACGACGAGGCCATGCATCGGTCAGATAGGGACTCATAGCTTGTGGCCATAAAGTGAGAGATGAATCTGATGTCGGAGATGCAGGTATATGAGCTCGTCCCTCTTCCTGAGGATTGCAAGGCAATTGGTTGCTGGTGGGTGCTGGAGTTTAAGGAGGATCAGAAAGGAGGACTGTGTTTAAGGCCTGTCTCGTCACACAGGGATTTTCACAGGTACCTGGAGTGGACTTCGGCAAAACCTTTGCACCCATCACCAAGGCTGCCTCCATTCGTGTCATTTCGGCCCTTGCAGCACAATGAGACTGGGAACTAGACAGCTTTGATGCGAAGTGAGCGTTCTTGTGGGGAAAGCTGATGGAGGATGTCTATATGAAGCAGCCCCCCCGGGCTTTGAGCAGTTCGGGCCTGGGATCAAGCTCCTTGTATGTCATCTTCTATCGTCACTCTATGGGTTGAAGCAGGTGGCATATGACTGGTATGAACTTCTGCAGGAAGTTCTTACTCACCTTGGCTTTGTGCACATTGCCACTGACTATGCTGTCTTCATGTATGACCATGTCAACAGGGAGGAGGAGCATGTGATCTGCATCATCACATGGCACATTGATGATGGACTCACTGCGGCATCTAACCATCCCTTCCTTCTCCGCTGTAATGATCAAGCCAGCCCTAGGCTTGTAAGATCATTTACTAATGATTGTCTAAAGCGCTACCCTTATCCTAGGGTGGACCTTCCTATTCCAGCAGGATCACACTTTACAGAATCTCCATCGATTACCGGACCGCACCTGCCAAACTGCTCCATGTCCTAAACCCCATTGCCACTTAAATCCATTGGTGTGTTATTCTTTTGATTCTTATTGCTAATAGTTCGTAGGTACATATTACATGTTACTGGTCGGTTCGACGGTACTTTACATATGGGATACCCACACTATTTACCATTGCTACTAACTTCGCCTGTACATTCCGAAGTCTCATGCGACTGGGTATATAGGACTGAAAAGTCACTCACTTACTTACTTCCGCTCCCTTGATCATTCATAGTGTTAGTCGCCAGTAATCACCCACTGCGGAATAAGAGATATCCTCACACTTTGCTTCTCATTCATAGTCAGATCAACATTAATTGACCGATTGTTGCTGGACTGCTACTGGTGCATTGTGGTATCCTCTTAGTCATTCTTAGGTCTTGATTAAAGCTACTGACTCATTCTGGTGCTTGCCAAAAGCCTGTGCTTACCGCTCGGTATCTTTGGTCAAGCCTGCCTGTTCTTATTTCTAGGAATCCCTCTTATCAAAAGGGATACTCTCACTTTTGGTTCCCTAAGGGTCAACTACTGAAGCTCACACTTATAGAAATTAGGCTAAGTCTATACTAGTGTAGCCCCTTTCTATTAGTTTCACCGCATCAAGGGTCAGATAGCTGAACACTTTGGGATCGCAGACTTAGGGCCTGTCTCAAAGTATCTGGGCATCCAGTTCAAGCACAACCATATCACACACGAGCTCTGGATGTACCAGACTGACTACATCACCTACCTCCTTGAAGAGCACGGAATGCTCAAGTGCAACCCTGTCCTACTCCCCATGGATCCCAATCACCCTTTCACTCATGCAACTGACGTCTACCCATTCACTGAAGATCTTCCAATGGAGTACCACAAACTCATTGGGAAACTACTCTACCTCGCCATGTACACATGTCCAGATATCACTGTACTAGCAGTCATGAAGCTCGCACAACACAACTGCACTCCTGAACCCTGTCATTACTCTGCTGCTCAACATGTTCTCCATTTCCTCTCAGGAACCATTCAGCTTCATACTCATTACAGGGGTGCTAATGTGAATGCTGATCTCCACGGCTTTAGTGACTCTGACTGGGCCAGTTGTCCTGAAGACCGCATCTCTATCTCAGGATACGTGTGGTTTTTCAATGGCAGGCCCATCTTGCACTCTTCCAAGAAACAGCTCACCCATGCCTTATCGTCCACAGAAGCCAAGTATATGGCTCTCACTGCCATGATTCAAGATAGACTCTGGCTTGTGTCGTTCTTCGAGTGCCTCCTCATCCCCCTCAACCTTCCTCTCTGCCTCTTTGCTGATAACACCAGTGCCATTGCTCTTTCGGAAGAAGCTGCCAAGCATGTACGCACCAAATACATTGACCTTCAGTATCACTTCATCCGCCATCACATCGAAGAGGGTACATTCAAGCCAGAGTGGCTTTCAATGCACAAGAACATCACCGACATCTTCACCAAATGCCTCCCTCATCCATTGTTTCTCCATCATCAAGCTTCTCTTTCCCTCTCTTAGATAGTTTATATCATTGTCATCTCGCATTGTCTCATTATGGGGGTGTGTTGGAATAACTTCATCATCGCTCATAGCACCTCGTCATTGCCCATAGCATTTTTCCTTTTCTCGGTTCAGCATGTGTTACATAGTATAATAATCTTGTCTTCAACGGTTCTTATACCTCAGTCATTGTCTCTCAACACTGAGGTATGTTTCTTTTGTTTCATACTCACCTGCCGTCTCTTACATTTGTTCCCTCAGTGTTATTGTGTTATAGGTATTGCAATTGTATAGTCGTTGTCTCTCAACACTGAGTGTTATCATGTTATAGCTCCTAAGACATTGCCCTGGGTCTATCATGACTATGAGTAACAACCATTCTGGATCAGTATTACACTGGTTGTATAACTCATGATTGCCATGTCGTTGAAATTGCAAACAGCCATAACAAAGTTTACCTTGGGCAATTGATGACTATTGCATTGGAGAGATGCAAGACTTCTTAGAAAGGTTTATCTAAGGATCATAGTTGTAAGGCATTGTGGGACTGATATATATTAATCAAAGTTAGGTCTACATTGCACTTTCTTATCCTTGGATGGCATGATGTTTTGCATATGTATTTGTTTGTCTTCAAATATAATCCAGTGGATTTTTGGTCTGAACTTGCCATTTATATCTACAAAAGCCAAGGTCTCACTGGTTTCCTGATGTCCTTCAGAAGGGGATTCTTGAAGGTCCATCGTTGTTGAGCTTGCTCAAGTAACTTGAGCATTGGCTCTGAGCTGTGCAGAACAGCAAACATGTTGGCAGGCAGTAGGCATGGATTGAAACTCCACCATGCCATGCCAGCCTGACTTTCAATTGTAGTCATCAAGCCAATACCTTTAGCCGTGTTGGAAGGGTTTAACCATGCTCTACACAAGTTTCCAAAAAGTTTTGGATCTTATTTTGAGTACCACTTACTATCATTGGGCCAGAGTTGCAAAACAGTAGAGAGTTGCAAAATGCCTCATAGCACATGCAACAACACATCTTAAGTCCCCTACTCTTGGATATAGGACCTTCCAACATATATTCATAGTATAGTATTTTTGTTTTATAAAAATAAGGATGAGGAACACATACAGCTTCAAATCTATCATTCAAAGTTACCCTTTTTCATGTAGAACAGTCAGGCAAAAGCAAAAATCACAACCAAAAAATGATTTTTTTTCTTCCACACACACTTCATGCCTATCCTCACCCTCTAAGCATTTTTCCAGCGAGAATGAAGCACAGTTGCTGTTGTTATTGACAATGCAAGCATCGACGTCAAAGAATGATCAAGTGTGATGGCCTGGAGCAGAGAACCAATTTTGAGTGCGGCAGTGCACAGCTGCAAAACTTTCAATGACGACTTGAGACTGCTCAGGTACTCTGAGTCAATATTGCTGTTGCATGCCAGCGCATTGTGCTCATGTCTTCAGAACAAAAGCTCAGAAACTCAACGAAGAGCAAGAGAAAAAAATTCAGGATGTCTGTGCTATTCTTCTTGCTTCTTCTTCTCCAAATATTTGTACTGCTGCTAAGGAGCATAATGTTTCATATCACACACTTCAACGGTGCTATCTTGGTCTCACTCAACCCTGCTACAAAGCTCATGGACACCAACAGCTCTTGTCCCCTGAATCGGAATTTGTGCTTGTTGACTGGATCAAGCACCTTAGCTCCATGGGGCATCCCCTCAGCAGACAGACAATCCAGATCAAAGCTGCAGTGCTTTCTGGAAAAAAGCCACATGAAAAGTGGATCAGGGGCTTTCTCACCTGGCATCCTGACATTACTCTGGAAAAGCCATCTGCATTGGATCCAAGTTGTTGCCAGAGTTTCAATCACACCAATGTCAAGCATCATTTTGAACTTCTTAAGAAAGTTGTTGAGGAGAAGGAGATTCCTTGGGAAAATGTCTATAATATGGATGAGAAAGGATGTCAAAGAGGGGGTGGCCGGAAGACTTCTCCAGAGAAGTATTTTGTGCCTTGGGGTAGATATCTAAAGTACAATGCTCAAAGTGCAAACCTTGAGCTCGTCACAGTCATTGAATCTATATCTGTATCTGCGGGTGGTATGAGCATTGCTCCAGGGTTTGTGTTTTCTGGAAAGTCATATCACAAAAGTTGGTTCCAGGCACATCCAAACATCTGGTATGTCTATGTTTCACCACTTCAAAAAAAAGTCTGAAATTTATCTCAGTGTTGCAACATCACCAAATGGGTGGACAGATGACTTTATCTGTACAAAATGGTTCAAAGACTCGTTTATTCCTCAGGCGACGGCAAGAAATAGCTCCAAGAAGCCAATGCTTCTTATCTATGATGGTCATGGTTCCCACATCACAAAAGAAATGTGCAAGCTGGCTGTGTGACACAATATCGAGTTGTTTTGTCTACCACAAGTCATACAACACATGAATTGCAGCCTCTGGATGTTGGAGTTTTCAGCCCTCTCCAGTGAGCATGGTACAAGCACTGTGAGGATGTGTTTGATGAAACCGGTGATGAAATTCCCAGACAGGACTTCGTCAATCAATATATGGCAGCTTGGGCCCAGGCATTTACAGAAGACACACTTACAAAGGCATGGAAGAACAGTGGCATATGTCCTCTCAATCCCCACATCTTTACTGACAAGGACTTTGCCCCAAGTATGGCCACATCAACAGAAGCCCATGTCCCACCCTCATTCCCTGTCCAACCTAGCCAGCTTCATCTATATCAAGATATCTTACCTCGTGACAACACAGTCGAGGCCAGCAACATTGATGTCATGGATGAATCGGAGTCCGATAGTGATGGGTCAGGCAGCGAGAGTGAGTCAGAAACCTCTGACAGCAGTTCGGAGTCAAGCAAAGAGAGTGAAGAGTCAGAGACAGATGAGGATAAGGATGATGAAGACCAGCACTCACATGTCCAAAGTTCCACTCCACTACCTTCCAACTTGTCTGACCAACCATTAATGCAGGTCCAGCTTGCCACACTGGAGGCAAAAGTCAAATCATTGGAGTTGGAGCTGCATTCTGCCAAAGCTCACTGTGCAATGGTGCTGAGTGAGGTGGACTTGATGAAGAAACAACTCGATAAGTGGCAAAAAAAGACACAGGCAAGGCATATCAACACACAATGGTTGACGTCTGCAGAGGGACTGCGGCAGTGTGAGGAACAGGACATGGTGTGGGAAGCCAAGACTCAGAAGAAAGCAGAAGTGGCGGCGCGGAAAGCATCAAGGCAGGCAAGTAGGCTGGCTTGACAGGCTATGCAGGGATCAGACATCTGTTTCACCAGTGCTCTTTCCACAAAGAGCAAGGAAGATCTCATCAACATCGCGAATCAGCTGAAGATCAAGACAACAGGCACCAAGGCTGAGTTGTTGAAGGCCATCAGAGAGTACTTTGATTCTCATGCCAATCTCAAAAATGATGTGCGATTTGAGGCTCTCTTTAATGGCCGTTCACGCGGACAGAAGCGGCCACTCCAAGTTTTCAATATCCCAGAGAACAAGGAAAACATTCCTCCACTGACAAACTGTCAACAAATTGATCCATCATTTACCCCCCAAATCGAGTCTGCATCTTTTGCGTCACATAATAGGTTATACCCGGCGCCAATGCAATTTAATTCAAGCAACTACCCATCTTCCAGTACAATACCACCAGGTCCACCACCACTTTATCCACATGCATCTTACTTGTACTATAGTCACCCATAAATATTCTTTACCATAGATTTTACATACTGTATTAG
>JABBWB010000187.1:0-82840 GCA_016628085.1 Suillus occidentalis | reverse complement strand
TCGAGTATGCATCTGAATTACCATTTTGGTCTCAGCAAATCATATGAGAATGTCGACGATCGCAAGCAAAAATTACGCACCCGTTGGAACTCATCGTAAGCTGTGCTCCTCGCATTTTTATGAGCATCGCGGATGGTTTCCATCATCCACTCGGCAGCTTGACGCTCATTCAACCCAAGCGCAAACCTATCCTTGAGGTGCTTCATCGTCGGCTCGCCTATAAATGACGGGAGGCCGATTCCCAGCATGAGCTGGACTGTGCTGACGAGCTGATCCGCATGAGGTCAGATGGAGAGAAAGGCCTTCACCGTCAGATGTTGAAATAGTTCGTAGAATATCTGCCACCCATTAGAACTACCATCTCGTGGGTTAGCTTGAAGGAGCTAGGTTCAAACTTGACTCCCTGCAAAGTAAAATCAGAGAAATGCTCGAGGTATCATGATAGGGACTTACTCCAGGACGTAGAGAGACACCAAGAATGAAGTCAGTAAGCATATCAGCGGTGCTAAAATGAACAAATCATCGGTGTCGATGTACCAAAAAGCTTGTACGAGGCGAGAGAGAGGGCGCGACTCAAAGTGTTTGTGGCGGCGCGTGTGGGCGAAGATGACAGCGGAGAGGCAAGACGGTGGGGAGGCGGTGGGAGTGTTAGTATTGGTGCAGATTGTGGAGAACCCGATGGTGATAATGCTGTGTGATCTGGCGGGCGCGATTTGCTGGCGAGAGGTGATAAGGGAACATGCTGATCCTGCAGCGGTCGTCGTGCACTGTTTAATTCTGAGGTTTTTGGTTGCGGGTGTAGCGGGTGTCGTAGTAGGTGTTGTTCCGGTGGAGTGAGTACTCGAGGAGTCACTCTTGTCGTCTTCAGCATTTGGTTCGGTGGGGTCCAGGTATCTATGAGAGACGAGAGTGCCACAGCGGCAGACACAGAGACGACCGGAGTGAGGGTAAGCATCAGACGCACCAACACGCCTGCAAAGTAGCTGGCGACGACTGCGTAGATGATCACGAAAACGTGCTCGTCCTTCAGTGTACGGAAACACATCACGACGCCCGCAGGGAAAAGGAAAATCAGGAAGTGCAAGTCCATGAAGAACGAGAAGCATGTGTTAGGCTGGTGCTCAGATACCGAAGTTAATGATAGTGATGTACCTGAGTATCAAGTCAGTAATGGAGGGTCATGCACAGGCATCTTTACATACTTCTTGGCGTAGCCAGTGTGCCACAGGGAGTAGAATCACCCAGTCCAAGGAACAATCCAACCCTTATAGGTAAGGCCAACAGAGATGACCGCAGCGAATAACAACTGATGGAACTGCTTTGAAGAAACATTCAAGGTGTACCTCCACCAAGTCGAGCTATACATTTCAAGGCAGGCATGGTTGGGCAAGAAGTGTCAGGGGACGACTCCATCATGTCCAACATGTATTCTCTCCTCAACTACATCGCCGCGACCTCCAAAGAAATAACTGAATCATCCTCTTTCAACCAACTTCTTTCCAACCCCATCTACGCCTCCTCAATCACCTCTCCCAATGATAATGTGACCCTCGCGATAGCGGTGATGACGAAGCGGATTCTTTCCTCCGTCAGAGCACCGCTACTGACCCTGAACGTCGTCCACGTCGACGGTCTACATAGTACTATGTCTTCGGACTCTTCCGCCCGGTGCAGCGCCACCACGTATTATGGGAAGCACTGGCTCCCGACCGGACAAGGTTTTCTCACGCTTCAACAGACTATGGGGTCGTTCTGCCTGGCTCAGGACACTTTAGACAGGCGTACAGTGTTGATGGCATCCCTGCCCACCCCAGCAGCAAAATGCTGGGCCACATTGCGTCTCCTGGTGAACTCCTCAGCATTGAAGATGAGGAAGAGCTCGAAGACATACCCAAACCACGCATGTACAGCTCAAGTCATCCCTCTCTGCCCAAACACATCGCCCCCCTACTTCCACCCCCACCTTTCGAGGGCAGTACTGCGCGCAAATCTTCAGACCGTTCCTTATTCAATGAAAAGGAAAAATCCGTCCGCAGTGCCTCATACCCAACGAGTGACATTAAGGATTCGACAGTCTTCACCGCTCCCCGTGTACGCTCCATGTGTTAGATATACCAGCACCAGCACCTATCTCATCTACTTCAACGAATGGGAGACCTTTGCCGCCAGGTCTTGTCCCGTTGTCCAGCCGTCATGCGTGGAAAGACTTGTCCGTAATCACGGGCTCGTCAAATGGCGCTGGTATCACAATCGATGTTCTTGACGGCTGGAAGAGCTTAGTCGGTGGCTTTCATGGTGTTAGCGCAGGATCAGACCCAAGTCTACAAATAACTACGTTTGGAACTGTAAGTCTGGACATCGCCGTTGAGAACCTTGGGATTAACATTTTTTGTTGATCCAGCCCCAAGTCATCCATCAAGGAAATCCTTTGGTCTCTGAACGAGGATTTTTGCACTGTATGCGCTCGCACTTAAGCCCCTACTCTGCACGTTCATCTTCGGGCTCCGCACCTGCATCCTCCGCCCGTGTTCTCAATCTCTCAGGGTCAAATTCCTCTCGTCCTTCCGCAAATTCCGCCCACTCACGCGTAGCGACTACGCTCTTCTGCATCGCTGAACTCCAGTCGACCGTTTGGTCCCATCTCGCCACTCTGTGGGCGCGTTTGGACACGCAGATTCCTCGCGGTACATGTCCACACTACTGAGGAATACGAGGACTGTTCGCGGAGCCCGGGCAGCCGCACGTCGATTCTTGGCCCCTATTCCCTCGTTCTCTGCTCGTTCAGTGCGCTCTCAACCAAACGATCCGGAGTGTGGGTGGCACGATGGCGACGAGAACAACTGTTACTTCTAGCTCTGAGGATGCGATTGAGCATGCTACGCCGTGGTCAGCACTCCACGCCTTTGCGGTTACATCTATATACCATTCTCGCTCGCATATCCTCACTTTTGCCTCGTTCTCACCTCAACACTTCACCTCATACCGTAACACCTTCGCATTCACGTCCAGATGCCCTCATGGATCTCCTGTCCTGCTCTGAACATCACACCAATGAAGACATTGAACCCTCACAATACGCAACACACCTTCATGTCGTCGAAGTGGTGTAGGCGCAACGCATCTATCCCTCATGAACAAGGACTTTACCAGTCGCTGAAACATGCGTCTGATTTCTGATTAGCCACCGGTACTATCTCAGTCACCTTGAGGTGAGTTTTTCCGTTCAATTTAGATTCAGCACCCTGAACCGATGCTCGACCGCAAAAGATGATCATCCGACTAGACACCCACGTTTCTACATGAACACAATTTAGAAATTTTGCAGATGCGAACTCTCCTAGTATCGCTTCTTCCTTCGACCAAGAAGCCGCTGCCGTACTTATGGCAAGGATAGCAGTCTTCAAGGCCGAAGTAGACGACTCACCAGACGTTTTGCGCTGGCTTGACCGCATGCTCATCTGTCTCTGCCAGAAGTACACAGATTACATGAAGGAGGACCCTGTCAGTTTTAGACTGACCGATTATTTCAGCATATATCCACAGTTCATGTTCCATCTCTGGAGAAGTCAGTTCTTACAGGTGTTTAGCAACAGTCATGATGAGACTGCATTCTACAGGTTTGTGTTTCCGTTGTTCGGAAAATATTCGGATGCTAAATGGTCACTCTACAGACATATTCTCAACGAGGAAGATCTCAACAACTCGTTGATCATGATTCAACCCACTTTGATGTCATACACATTCGATGTGGGGCCCCAGCCTGTCTTGCTCGACGGTGCTCTCATCAAACCTGATGTCATCCTCCTTCTCGATACATTCTTCCATATTCTTATTTTCCACAGTGAGACGGTCGCCCAATGGAGGAAGGCAGGTTACCAAGATCAGGACGGGTACGAGAACTTTAAAGAGCTATTGGAGAATCCTGTTGCGGATGCTCAGGTGCGACGATTCAGCTTTGTGCTAACTCGTTTTAACAGCTGTACACATAGGACTTGCTCGTCGATTGTTTCCCTATACCACGTTGCATTGTCTGTGGCCAGGGTGGCAATCAAGCTCGATTCCTACTACCGAAGCTCAATCCGTTGACGATCCACATGTCGACATTGATGATTGGCACTGCGCAAGCCGCAGGCGCTGGCCAGGCGATCTTCACCGACGTCAGCTTGCAGGTTTAGCATTTGAAACGCCTGGTAAGTGTATCTCTGTTACTGATGTCCCGATATGCACTTACGAGCAGCCTTATCAACAGGCTGTTGGCGCACAAACACACTAGACTCTGTTTGTCGACCATTAGATGTTGTTTTGTGCACTGGACACTGTTTATTTTTCGTGTTCGAGCTGGTAAGTTCTCTTTAACAACCAATCTAGGGTTAGGGTTGGCTAATCCTAATAAGGAAATCCGTTCATGAACGTGACCCTAACCCCAACCCCAAAGCCTTTGCGAAGTAAGTAATCCCATATCCCTTCTGCTCTGAGCTAACTAGCATATAATATAATATAATAAATAAATATTTGGTATCTCATCCCTCCGAGAACGCCAGAGATGCGCCGAGTCTGCCAATGTCCGTGCTGGTCGTAGGGGCCGTTTGCTTGGTATTCGTAAGTCATGTCATGTCTATTTAATGAGTCGAAGTTTGACGACGTGATGCATGCAGAAGGCATGTTTTACTTGTTGTTTATCACGTGATTTCAATCAAGCTATAACGCAGCCCTTCAGGCCTCAGGGTTTGCAGGAGTTGAATGTTCAAGTAATTCTTTCTTGGAGAAGCGACTCGATTTTGAGTCTCTCCAACACACATCTGCTCCGAAAGGGTCTTCAGAACCACACGTAGTACGAACAATATCGGGGTAGGAAATATCTTCTGACTTGCTGGTAAGCTTCTCCAATATCATGAGCGACAGTGATCTAAATGAGCACATCATCAGCTCCTATGCTCTGGTCAAATACCGAACACAGGGTTCCTTCGGTATATGGACCCTCGCGCTGTCATTCCAGACGCTGGACTGGCATCAGACTGTTCTGCGGACTATGCAACTTAACATCCCACCACCTTCTCCAAAACCTCGCGAGTTTAAGGCAGACAAAGATGATGGTGTACTGCAAAAAAATAAAACTACGCAAACATATCCTTGCTCATGTCCCGATTCCAAATGCCGCACATAGCGGCATTCAAATCCTTCACGCCATTGTGCTCATAAGTCCATTCACCTCATATACTGACTTTATCATACCAAGCGACACTTTAATCGCCGGAGGCCCAGGCATGTACTCCTCGAGCTCCGAATCTAGGTCCGTGGCTATAATCCCACCTTTCTCATCTCGATGAATGAGCTGTAGGATGTCACTTCCTCGCAGCGACCTCTGCTTGGTAATATTCTGTATGTCCACCTTTGATCGTGTCGAAGGTGTCTGCTGCATCGCCCACTTGGGAAGGGTTGGACTCAAACATGGTACCATGGATGAGATGCGTGATGATGGCATGGAAGGTGTGCCAGCGTATGGTTGAAGGTACAAGTCGGCACTTTATACTAGCTGTAGGTAGGAGCTTGTGCCAATTCTGTTACTAGGCATGCAATATATACTATGTTCCAGCGCTCCTGCTCTCTAACACTAGTGTGACCACAACTCTCATTTGTCACTTGAACACAACCTGAATCATAATCCGCTCCTTCAATGTGTTCAATCACCATTCCTGAAAATATAATGTGCGCGCTGGTACGGCAACTTCCAGAACTCATAAACCATCATTCAGAGCCCAGCGCTCTTCGGTATCTGCTGGAACAACTGGAAAGTTCTATTCCGCCACCAGAAAATAGTCAGTGCTCTCAGGGTAGAGCCGCTGATTCAGGGCATCCTGCTACACCTGCAGGTGAGCGTTTTTGAACAATCATAGTGATAAAAACCTCAATCATGCTGTATTCAGCATTCCAAGTCACTGGGAAGCGTCCCAAGTGCAGTTCCAAGCGTGCAGGTCCCAAGCAAGGAGGTCCTAGGCACAAGACACGTAAGCTCTTAGTTGTGAGTGGTTCCAAACGCAAGACTTGTTGTCGGGATGGGCAAAGGGTTGGTGCATTTGAAGGTCCACCAAGAAAGAGACGGCATTGGGCAGAGGAGGAGGAGGAGGAGGGGCCGCAGGAGGAGGAGGAGGAGGAGGAGGAGGAGGAGGAGGAGGAGGGGCTGCAGGAGCAGGACTCGGAGTACGAGCATGAGCAGGAGAATATCACCCCGATTCTCTGGACCAAGGGCCCTCCTCCCATTCCGACCCATGAGATTGTAACAAAAATTGCGGAATTGGCTAACCTTTCCTCTGACGATCAGCGGAGCATCCTAAATCTTTTGGAAAGGATTCGAAAGTCACCACCCACCTTAGTTCCAGCATGTGGCGAAGACCTCACGCTACACTCTTTGATTAAGAAGTGCAGGTCAAATGCTGACGGCGGTCATTATGTTTCCTTTATTGCTATGCTAGACTATATAAAATTGGCCTTTCACTTGGCTAAGTAAGTTTTTCTTTTTTTACTCAGCTCCGGATGAATCATTGACCCATTGACATTCTCTACAGATTTAAAGAGACAGGGGCTTCATATGCTCAACTTGATACTGAAGCTGGGGTTGCAAAAGGTACTACAGCTGAATATGCTCAACGTGGAACCCGCCTTGCTTTCATAGCATCTGCTGGTCAGCGATTTGTTATTTCTTCAATTTTATACACTAAAGCTATCACCAGGGACTCCGTATATATTACTCTTGATAGCGGTCTCTGGCATGGCTAGTTACCTGACTCACAGGTACACTCTAAACCACAGAAAACTCGCCTCCTTTTGTAACATTCTTAGAGCTCCGGAAGGTATGTGGTATTCTTATTTTTGATGCAACACCCATTTATTTCGACCAGATTTTGCCACTGAAGATGGCACAATTAAACATGTGTCGAGAATCATAGAATATTTACAGAAAATTAACGCTCTATGTCAATTCCATCCTATCCGTTGTCCAATTTTTGTAAAGGGTGTTGCCAAAAGTGATGAAGATGTCACATTGGTATTTGGAGATTTTTCCGCAAGTGACGACACGCTATCAAGGCTGCCATACAAGTCAGTTTTACAATCATAATTATGGCAAATATCTAAAGTGTTTCTTGTTTAGCGCATTCAAATTGCCATCCAGGACACCTATCTGGAAACATTTAGTTGATTGTGCAGCTTCCTTGGATAGTTTCCATCTGGGTCCCGCAGAACTTGCAGATCGTCAGCTCCTCATCATCACATCACCTCTCTGTATGTCCAAATTCGAAACTTGTCCAGTCAATAAGAAGAACAAAGTGGAATGGACTGCACAGCAGCGAGAATGGGCACTGAAAACCACTCCTATCACCAATTTACCTGAAGTTCAATTGCAGGTAAGGCAAATTTTATCCTGCTCTCTGCGGTTGTACTGAACTTTTCAAAATAGATGAATAATCTCTTCAAGAGTGGTGTCAGACAGGATGGGCAATACATACATCTTGCTCATGAGTCTTTTGCAGGGTAAGTACTCATTTTTGATATTCTTGCACTTCAGCTTACACATATAAAGTCAAGATGTCAAGTTCGTTGATGGGAACAAAGAGTTCTTAGGACTTCTGATTTCGCAGAATCCTATCGTCAAGCAAAGGCTCCAAGAACTCATGGGGTATCTCGCGGTTGAAATGCCATCTCATATGGATCACACGGAACCATCCTCGGATTCAGATAAGCCTTTCGCCACCATTCATTTTGACCATTTTTTTAGATTTGCTGAAAAGGTATGTTTTCTCTCAACTTACTGTCTACTGGAATCATCTTATCATATCATAGGGACACGGCACACCCACTGATACTCACCCTGATCTTATCCAAAAAACTGGTGCAACCAGGGTTAATCATGCACAACGTTTGCCATATCCTTCTAGCACTATTGGCCTCAACCCAGATCAATACTCCGTCATCACAACTATTCTTCAAGATGTATGCGCCATTATTGCTCAAGCTATGGAAAAGTATCTGCCAGAGTCATTTTCTGATTTAAATATGGCATGCTCTATCCAGCCTTTGAGCGAAAACATCTTTTCCGCTCCCTTCACTGGCTTTGTGCTAAACCTGAGCTGCAGCACCATGGGGCATCGTGATAGGGTTGACGATACAGTGTGCGTTGTTCTCCCCTTTGGCCAGTTCACCGGGGGACAATTTGCTGAATATGAGACCGGTCTGGTTTTACAAATTATGACTGGTGATTTATTCTTTTTCCCCTCATCTAAGATCACACACTTCAATCTTCCATATTCCGGTTGCAGGGGTTCTGTGGTGTTCCATTCTGATGCACGCTCTGGAGCATGGGTTCAGGACAGAAATGGATGGAGCCACCATATGAACACCATTTTTCGTTCTTAGTTTTCTGATTCGTTCTCTTCCTACATTCAAGTTAGTTCACCATTTGTATATTTTGTACTAGCAGATATGTGCGCCAACACGCTTTTTGATTCTCATATGCTCATGTTTAAGTTAAATTATACAGTTTGGTCTCAGTTATAACAACCCTATACTTGCAGTCTGACCACCCCGTTGTTAACTCTCATAATCTCCTGCACGAAGCCGCCCAGGCGCACTACTATGGCCTCGACCCCGCACTCGCACTCCTTTCGGTCACCTATACTCCTGCCACAGCCATGGGGATGGGCCATCGGATTGGGATGCTGAAACCAGGTACGTGATGTACGATGCGGTGACGGCGATTGAGAATACCGCGTTGATGGCTTGGGTACTCACGAACGACAAAAGTCCAATTGCCAGAACGCAAACAGCGTCAAACCACACTGTATTGACGGCTGTTCCTGTGTATTGATTGGTTCGGTGCGGATACCGTGAAAGAGGGAGGGCACCATCACGGGCAAATGCAAATATTTGGCGGGAGCCGACTAGGAGCAGTTGGATGCTACCATGTACCTGCTTTGTGATTAGGCTGTGGATACGGCGCACGGCACTACAACGCACTCTGCTGAAATTATGAGACACCATAGAATCAGGGCCTTTTTCTGCCCGAGCGAATTGAATAAGATCTGCGCCATAGGCTGGCCTATAGGGCTATTGAAGACGCTGCCGACATCAGTGCCCATGCAAAAGGCGAGGGAGACATTATTTCCAGGATTAGAATTATGTTCTCAAGATCAGAATGGCGTGTCATTCTACATACCCCAACCAAGGACGGCCAATATAGCAATGGAACTGACCTGGCTAGGATGAACACGACAATTGATCATTTTGTAGTGTCACTTACGATTGCCCATGGTATCGCACTAGCAGCATTCGAGGCCTCCTCGCTCATATGAACGCTAGTGGAACGACGACTCAAGAGAAGATAGTCCAACCTATCGTATAAAGAGGAGCCACCAAGCTCAAAATAAATGCGAATCCAGGTGGCCAGCCGGATGCTACAACTGATCGTGAGCTGCGACTGTAATTGGACGACGACACATACAATTGGTGGAATCCCCAAGTGCAAAACTTGCACTGTTTCGATTATCCGGTGACGTTGCGATCGGGAGCGCGATGATGATTATCAAGCAGAGGCTATTAAAGAATTTAGAGTAATGATCATGACGAACTCCAGAATACTTACCACGCATTCATCAAAGTGTATAGTCTTTGTAGCCTTGCCAAAAATTTGGTACCGAAGCTCACGAGGACAGCATGTGACAAAACCAAAGCAGCGTATATACCGCTATAGCTAATGAGGAGCGTCGTTTCTGGATGAGGATGAGCTTACTAGAGCTGCGCGTTGGTCCCCGTATATGCCTGGTCAGAGGAGGCAATCCTGATTGCCGCTGTAATTTGAATTGTACAAGCCCAGTTTACGGAAGCTAGTCCCACTATGTGATCAGAGGAAGACTGATAAAACAATACAAACTTACCAACTCCGGTAATAGTTTCTATGGTATTCGAATCTGTAGATATCAGTACCGGCTGCATATCACATCGAAGTGCGAGACTTACAGCCAACTATCCACGACAGAAAATTGCGGCATCATGGAGAAGCAAGCGAGTAAGTCCAGTAGTATGGCTAGAGTTCGTTGGGGCAAGAGTAAAACAGGAACAGCGTCGAGGACATACACCACCAGAAGTAGGTGCTGATGACGCGAGCTCTGCCATCGCCAACCCGATGCACATGATAAAGGGGCAGGCGATTGCCCACTGTGCAGAGGAAAAGTGCGATGTTTAGAAAAATAACGGTATTTTTTGCATGCGATGAAAGCTTACACCCCAAACCATCGCGAAAGGCCCACCATTTGGTATCGCATAAAAGAGCACGGAACTGAATGAATCTTTGTCAGTAAGGATGTAATCTCAATAGCAACGGCTTACACTATGGAAGGAACCACACCTATATAGCTGAATGCAAGTCCAGACACCTGTACAGCTGTTGGCTTATGCCGTATACAGGAAAGAGTCTGATGTCAAACTCACCTCTAGCAGAGTGAATTCCCTGTGGAACTCCTGCTTGAATCCTAGCTTGGCGAGAGTCGTCTCATCCGCGTTTGGTTGCGGGTGTAATTTCGGAATCGCAGAAGGTCTGGCAGTGGCCATGTCGTACTGTTTCAAGTGGGTGATTTCGAAAGAGCATGAGCCAGGTCACAGAGATTAAAAGCCAACTAAAAAATCCCCCTCAGAATCCATATTGCGACCGAAATGCGCTGATGGTGCATGTGGACTCTGCGATCCACGAGGGGATTGAACGAATCTGATTTCATGTGGGTTGTCGTGGCCTGGATTGAACAACCGAATACGGCGAGAAGACTGGGGAGCTACTAGGTCGGCATCGGATTTCATACCGGATGGGTGTAGTGCATGGGTGTGGTGCAGTCTGATAACAGCAGCTGTACCATACAGCAGAAATGATGATAAGTATTACAGCGTCACTCACCGACCAGGTTCTAAACTTTTCAAGTTAGTACTCCTGAGACTGAATCCTCGCGTAGTTTTTGAGGCCATGACTGTGGTTTTCAGCACCAGGCTGGGTCCGAACAACAGTGAAATATGACCTGTCTGACTTGGCTGACTCTTCTTCGTGTTTCAGGTGTCAGTCTAAGTTAGCGTGCCGAATTCGTGTTTCAGGTGTCAGTCTAAGTTAGCGTGCCGAACGCAACATTCACCCTTACCGTGGAGTATTGCGCCGGCGACGACCTAACAAATTACATAAAGCAACACGGTCGTGTCGAGTGGCTAGAGTACATGGCACCCTCACAAGGGCTGCTCTTCAATATTACCATCACCTGAGAACAGGCGGTCTAGACGAGATTGTCGTGTGAAGTTTCCTGCGTCAGCTCCGAGTCAGTGAGAGATCATTATTTCCTTACTTCGCATTGATCTGATCTTTTCGAAGCACACACTTTGAAATTTCCTCGACAGCGAAATCAAGCCCCAGGTATGTTTGTTCAGATACACACGAGGCGTCTGATATCTTATTGTATGCAGAATCTGCTCTTGAATCTTGCATCGCCAGAGGTACTTGCAAAGGGCTATCCCTTGGGCGTTTCAATACTCAAGGTTGCCGATTTTGGGTTTGCGCGCTCCCCCCAAATGCCACGATGGCAGAGACCTGTGTGGTTCTCCGTATGTTCCCCTACTGCTGTTCCCATGGCTACAATTTCAACGACTCATGCGTTCACTGATGAATACCCTATCTCCGGGTAGCCACTTTTCAAATTTCAAGGCTTGTCACTACTAAGATTCTGACTATTCCATCGTCTTTAATTCGTATAATCCATCTCACCCGAATAAATTGGCAACTTCTATAGCCTGTTCGATACCACATCAATTCTTGGGATGAAATAATGATGGACCGTGGTAGACGGCTAACAGGACACATACGCGGACAATCTGTACGTGTTATCTTTAGACTTGCATCCACACTTGAATAACATCACACACCTTTCCAGTCCAACCCAGTACCTCCAGAAGGTTTCGAGACGAGTAGTGCTTGGTACACGAAAGCTACCTTATAACGCGATACCACCCCACCAGGAAAGCTAGGTCTCTCAGGCTTCATTTGAAAACTCGCCACACAACCTCTCACGTCTACACCCAGCTCTTCATCTTCAACAAACCTGTACCGCTTGCCCTCGAGTGCCTTCCCAAGCTCAGAGTCTAAGCCTTGTAATCGGAGGCGATTTTCGTAATCAACCTGCAGAACATGGTGCAGCTCTTCATTCTTCCTCTACGCGTGCGAAGTACGAAGGTGTGGGTTTCTGGTGTTCCGGACGACGTTTCGAGGTTGTTTGACTGGTTAGAAGATATCGTACACCTCCACACGAAATTATCTGCCAGTCTCGCTGGTCTTCGGGATGTGCACAATCCTAATCTGCAATGCGTTGGGGAGACTCTTCAACCTTTTATGGGGAAGCTTGAGATATATCAGCCTTACCTGGTAAAGCTGGAGTTTGTCGCAACTAGAATCGAACATCTTGTCGCTCAGGAGAAAAGCGACATTGGGGATTTTATCAAGCTACAAGAGCGCTCCTCTGCGTGCCAGGGATGGTCACTGGAGAAATACTTGGTCGAAGCTGTTCAGAGGCTCTCCCAATACCCTGGCTTTTTTCACGTAAGTAGTAGGTGCGTCTTGTTGACTTTCCATGACTGAAAGCAGATCTTGTAGCGGCTCTGGCACGCAACTCCAAAATCCCACCCCGACTACCTATCAACGCTATCTGTTCTTCACTCTGCTAAACTCACGATCCGTGTTCTCAGCGAGGTCAAAGACCGAGAGGACGAGTACGAATTTCTGAAAGACATGTTCTCACGTATAACGAACGTTCCTTGTCAGCTTCCTTGCCGTGACCGGCGTCTGCTGATGCACGGTCCTGTTGCATGTGCGAAAGTGGAAAATGGCGATGATTTACCGGTCATGCGCGCTTCTACCAATGTGCACGGTTTTTCGGAGCCGCTGAAAAGCTCGTCTCCTGCACGACATAACGAAAGACTCTCGAATGCGCTGAAAGGTTGGCGTGGGCGTAGTGGGTCAGTGCAGTCTTTGGCCTCGACGGCAGCGTCGTGGCAATCGTTTCGTACTGCTCCATCGTCATTCGACTTTCGATCTGAGCCACAAGCGGGGTCCAGAAATAGTCCTTTACTTCGCGTCGAGTCTCCGGCTGTTGATGATCAGTTATTCGTTTTCACAGACTTGATCATGATGGCGTCCGCCACCAATCATTGGGATGAATCCAAGCGCATGTCTGCAAATTTGCACATACTCGACGACTTTGGTCTTTCCAGAATTCTTTTTGTGGCGGACGAGACAGGTGAGCTCGAAAGACGGTCACTTGCAGAGCTAGCACTCAGTTCCACCAACCGCCGAAGAGCTCGAGAAGGGATATGCGAACTCAAAAGGATGGGTGTTGACCATGTCGTTGTCGCACGGTACCTCTCGATCTTCTGTATCGGAGGCGTCTATGCAGTATGCTGTTTTGAAGGAATGGTTGGTACCACTTAGACAATGTTGTCAACACGCCCTGAAGTCGCTGTCTTCGCCATCTGGGAAGAACTACCTCGCTCACGCGTCGAAAGAATCCAAGATCAGTCAATCAGTCTTATCCATTCTCGCATCAGGGTTGCCTTTTCCTGAAAGTCATTCCATGCAGTTACATGGTGTCGAACTAGGGCAAGCAGGGGATGCGGAGCAACAAGAAAGGGAAGAACGCGATGCTGGCGAGCGAGTCATGGGATTAAACAGTACGGATATGAAACATGGAAGCGGGCAAACTATGAGTTTTGACACGGTCGTGACGAGGCATTGACACGGCAACATGTGTTATACTCGATGTGGACGCATCATATGCCAATAAAAAGGTTGAAATTAGTATTGAAGCTGCAAAGATAATGCTGAGAGAACTTACCGAGCGTTGAGAGTCTGAATGAGGTTTGCACTTTTCCCCGATAGCCGACGAAAGGTTACAAGCTTGGATGACAAGGCAAATCGTCTTTGGGACCTGGAGACAGGTGTGATGTTGAAGAAGATGGAGGGGCATGGCGGTGAGGTGTGGGCATTGGCGGTATCACGAAATAGGCAGATGATAGCTGATAGAGGCGGAAAAATCATTGTCTGGCACGGTGAATCCAGAGAATCACTCACCTAACCAATCAAAGCTGACTCTAGACTAGCGAGCTGGGGAAATGCAAAGTTAGCTACCAGGCTGTCAACATGGGACTTCAGGAGTATCCATGTCGACTTTGGCTCGATGCTGTGAAGAAACGTATTAGTACAATCCGAGGGATCGTAAGCAGAGGCGAACCATTCAGTGAAAAACTGAAGATCTGGTATTGACACTTCCCGCCCCGTCATGCCCGCCTTGAGCTCGACTTGGTGGAGGTACACTTGAAGGTTTCGGGAGCGAAGGTAGTCACAAAGCCCTCTGCAAATATGGCATACTCTTGAGAAGGACTTCCAAAGGTACAATGTTCATAGAGAACGTGAAGAAGATACACACCGATGGAACAGTTGACCGAGGATTCCATACGCCCACTTCTTGGCCTTCTAGCTAACGCGTCTCCCCAATCTTCCTCATCAGTTGGAACGCCTTCGGTAGAGGAAGTCGTGGTATCAATATCTTGAAGATGCTTTTGTTGAAGATGCTTTTGAAAGTAGCCTTCAAGGCGGGCAAACGCAATGTTGGTGAGAACTGCTGAATGATCAGGAAAGGCGACCGGACGCAGGTCTCCAGGAGACAATTCCATTCACCCTAGTAAACTAGTGAGTGCAAGCCCACTACATTTGATTACAAAACGTACTCTTCATTAGCATCGCCAGCCTGTGCCAATTGTCCACGAACTTCAAATAGGGTGACTCAACAGACTCAGTGGGGGGGGGGGGTCACATGATAGACATTCGCGTATGAGAGCTGCAGCGAAGTTTTGCAAACTGGGGCGAGGACCGGTAGACCAAAATTTCGCTAGCTGTTGATCCTGAAGCGAAGTGCTGACAAGACCGCTTTGTAGCAGAGTCGCAGTGACAGACAGCGGTGTTGAGGTCCGCTGAAGCAGTGTGAGCGGTATGTATGAATAAAGGTAATTCAGAACTAACCCTCTAGCAGCATGAGCACCTATCCACTCTTTCCCCCATATCACATGCTGCTCTCGCATCTATTTCTGCATTCGCGACAGCCTCTCCTTCACTCGACTGGCGCGAGCAACATGTCTAATTGATAAAGCTTGAGGAAGACATAGCAGCTATTCTCAGCGACAGGGAAATTCAGCTTGTTCCATCTCTTTCATGCGCTGCCCATCACCGAGACGTGTCAGCGAGAGACGAGGATGAGTACAGGGAGAGGCCTGCTGTCGTAACAATCTCCTACTTCACATGTACTAATGGCGCTCACAGAGCGTGGACCATCCATGAGTTTCTTCGGCTCTCTAAACGGTTTCCTCGAGACCTCACTCAAGGACCAAGCACGCGCAGAATTGAGTGACGCTACAGAATCACTGCACGCGAGTGGAAAGGGAAGAAAGGCTGGTCTACATGAGCAGATGCAAAAATGAAGGCTACCGGATCTCGAGACAGTTCAGAGTCTGAGCATGATAAAATCTTTCTTACGAAGCCGTTTTCCTGTGTCACGAGACATTCTGACCACAGTCACTATGTGAATAGGTGAATAAAAATTGACATACCCAATCCAAACAGAGTGAAAGTTCAGCATCATACATCAAAATGAACATGTCACTGTAACGGGAGTTTTAGTTCGATTAGTGAGTGAGGGCAGTTAATGTCGACAGAGAGGATCGGTTGAGAGAAAAAAAGCACAGAAGAGGGGAGATGGAGACAAGCAGAAGCATAAAAGAGATAGAGGTTAGCAGTGGAGAGAGAGAGACAAGCAGAGGTAATATAGAGAGACAAGCAGAGGTAATATAGAGAGACAAGCAGAGGTAGAGACAAGCAGAGACGACATAGAGAGAGACAGAAGTTGAACATTCAAAACCAACCATGGCTAACAAACTCAAACAATTAAAACTTAGTACGATTAAGGCAAAAGCTCCCATAAAACAATTGCAAACAAAAGGAAGCCCCTACCTTTTAAAAACATATCCCCTTAGTCTGTTGTGATTGTATTGCTTATTGCTTTTTTCTACGGTAGTCCCTTGTGGTTGTATTGCTTGTCTTCACTGTTTTACCTGTCCGAGACAACGAGACAACGAGACACCGAGAGAATACGTTCTTAGCCGAGACAACGAGAAAGCTAACTAACCCTAGCTCTAACCTGGCGGGGGGTGGTTTCCTAAACGCTAAAAGCTAACCCTACCTAACTAACCTGGCGGGGGTGGGTGGGCGGGGTTTTGTGATGACTCAGATTCTTGTTATGCTTATCCTTGACTTTTGTATTGCTGTCGTATGGTATGTTATCGTGATTTGTGTTATCGTAGTCTGTGGTGTTTCTTATCCTTGTTTTGACTATGGTATTGTATTGTATGTTATCGTATGGTATGTTATCGTAGTCTTGACTGTTGTGTTTCTTGTCCTTGTCTTCCCTGTCGTATTGTCGCTTATCGTAGTCTATGGTTTCGCTTTTCTTATCGTGGTCGTGTTTCTTATCCTTGTCTTTCGCTTGTTTTCTTTTTTTCTCCTTATCGTAGTCTTGATGCTCTGTTTGCTTATCCTTATCCTTATCCTCGTCTTGCGTGGCTTTAGGCGAAAACCTCGTTCTGACTTGGCTGCGCTTTGATTGATTTTTGCTTTTTTTTGCGTCGTTTTACCGTTGATTTCGTCTGGTGCGACGCCTGGGCTTACGACAAAACCTCGTTTGGACTCCCCTTGACTTTCCTTGATTTGTGCGTTTTTTTTTGCTATGGTATTGCTTGATTTCATGCGTGGCTTTAGGCGAAAACCTCGTTCGGACTTGGCTTGACTTTGCTTATTTTTTGCGCTTATTTGCTATGGTATCGCTTGATTTCATGCGTGGCTTTAGGCGAAAACCTCGTTCGGAATTGGCTTGATGTTGCTTGATTTTGCTTGATTTTTGCTATGGTTGACAGGCGTGGCGAGGACAAAACCTCGGTAGAAAGTGGCTTGATTTTGCGTCGTTTTTGCTATTTTATTGCTATCGTAGTGTCTTGTTATCTTATCGTAGTCGCTGGTTATCGTATCGTATTGGTTGTCTTGGTATGGTGGGGGATTGGTTTTCCTTATCCTTGTCTTGCGTGGCGAAGGGCGAAAACCTCGTTCGGACTTGGCTTGACTTTGCTTGATTTTGTGTTTTTTTCCTTATCCTTGTCTTGCGTGGCTTTAGGCGAAAACCTCGTTAAGCTTATAGTCCTTATCGTAGTCATAGATGTATTCCTTATTATAGTCGTAGACGTAGTCCTTATCATCATCCTTATCCTTATCCTTATCCTTATTGTAATTCTTATCATAGTCATAGTCGTAATCCTTATCGTAGTCGTAGGTGTAATCCTTATCATAGTTGTTATCATCCTTATTGTAGTCGTAGGTGTAATCCTTATCATAGTCCTTATCCTTATCGTAATCCTTATCCTTATCCTTATCGTAGATGTAATAGTCATAATCATATACATAGTTCTTATCGTAATCCTTATCCTTATCCTTATCGTAATCCTTATCCTTATCCTTATGGTAGATGTAATCCTTATCATAGTCCTTATGGTAGACGTAATCCTTATCGTAGTCCTTATCGTAGATTGTAGACACAATCCTTATCATAGTCATTATCGTAATCCTTATCCTTATCCTTATCATAGTCCTTATCATAGTCCTTATCCTTATTATTATAGATGTAGTCCTTATCGTAGTCCTTATCATAATCCTTATCCTTATCATAGTCCTTATCGTAGACACAATCCTTATCATAGTCATTATCGTAATCCTTATCCTTATCCTTATCATAGTCCTTATCCTTATTATTATTATTGTAGATGTAGTCCTTATCGTAATCCTTATCATAGTCCTTATCCTTATCATAATTCTTATCCTTAGTCTTATCGTAGATGTAGTCCTTATTAGAGTCCTTATCCTTATCTTTATCGGAGTCGTAGATGTAGTTGTAATTATGCTTATGCTTATCATTAACCTTGAGTTGACTTATGAAATGCAGGAGTACACACCAACTTCGAGTTTGATTACTGTTTTCGGTAATTTATTCCCACGGGTTAGTCATACAAGCGGGCGAACAGGAATCGGAAAGCGAATTTCAGATATTGGATTCAGCAGGGCATAAGCCAATGCTCCGGATGAACAGGGAAAAATCGCGCCAAACCATGGATTATTTATGAGGGGGGCAAGAGCCTATATAAAGGGTTGCTCACCACCCAGCTGCCAATATGGCGCGCCACCACCAGCAGGTTTATGCCCAGTGGTGGTGAGGTCAACTAGGATCACAGTAAGTCCTGAATGCGAGATAAGTCGGCCAACCCTGACCTCAGCCACTTCTCCCCTGCGATCTGGGTGGAAGTAAGGCAATGTGAGGTCATGGGCGCCCGCGGTGAGAAAAGATTTCTTCGAGAGAGAGTTGATAAGGAGGATGAGCGCTTTTCAAATTCAGGCGCTGGATGTCAAGCTTGGAGAGCTGATTTAGGTGAAATCTCCAGCCATACCTGAGCAATATGGCTGGATATTGCGGCACATATCGTGATATGGGATGGGCAAAAAAGGGGATGACCACTCCTTCATACAGAGGAGCATATCTTATGCCCCGCTATACGAAGGAGTGGTCATCCCCTATGACGAGAAAAAAAGGGGATGACCACTTCTTCATACAGAGGGGCATAACTTATGCCCCGCTATATGAAGAGGTGGTCATCCCCTATGACGAGAAAAAAGGGGATGACCACTTCTTCATACAGAGGAGCATACCTTATGCCCCGCTATATGAAGGAGTAGTCATCCCCTATGACGAGAAAAAAGGGGATGACCACTTCTTCATACAGAGGAGCATACCTTATGCCCTGCTATATGAAGGAGTGGTCATCCCCTATGACGAGAAAAAAGGGGATGACCACTTCTTCATACAGAGGGGCATAACTTATGCCCCGCTATATGAAGAGGTGGTCATCCCCTATGACGAGAAAAAAGGGAAAACCCACCACTTCAAGGAGCGACGCATATCATATATGCCTCGCTTTGAAGGGGAGGTTATCCCCATTTTCGCCCAGCACAAATAGCGACATGAGACGCTATATGGCTGAGCGTTATGATAAAAGGAGAAATGCACACCTAGGAACTCTGGTTTAAGGGGCAGGCAAGTGCCAGACCAGCGATGCATGATCATAAATCAGAACAACCGCAGAGGTTGCAGCATATACCAGAGTCCAGTGCTCCGCGCCCCTCTCACATATGCGGGTGTGATAAACAGCGGTGGTACATACGCCAAGTCAACGAAACTTGCACATAATTTTGACACCTCAACAAAGACCCAGACGCCCGCTAACGATCAAGTTGGCAGCAGTCGTAGTATCACCTGATCCGCCGTGGCTCATATTTACCACGGCGGAGCAAAGCAGACGAAGACCATCAAATAGTTGAGTTGTCAGGGGTTGCACCATATGCGGTGATATGTTATATGTGCGCCACATGAGTCAGGACATATGATATTGTTTACACATATTTACACTCGGAGATCCGCCCTCGCTACAATTGACCTGCGCGGACCTATTAAGAAGATAGACGATGTGTGTATCGATTGATATCAGTTGGTCCGCCCTCGCTACAACTGACCTATGCGGACCTATTAAGAAGATAGACGATGTGTGTATCGATTGATATCAGTTGGTCCGCCCTCGCTACAACTGACCTATGCGGACCTATTAAGAAGATAGACGATGTGTGTATCGATTAATATCAGTTGGTCCGCCCTCGCTACAACTGACCTGCGCGGACCAAATAAGAAGATAGACGATATATGTATGTGTTGATATCAGTTGGTCCGCCGTTGCTACAACTGACATGCGCGGATCAGACAGTCTGGACAACCTTGACCTTGATATTTAATTTATGTCTACTGATGTGCACGATATACGTCTATGATAATTTCTAAACTACGCTACGATCGATGCAAGCAATGAATTAACGACGCTGTCTCTTTTTGGGGACTTCCTCCACGATCTCGACATCTGAGTCAGATTCAGGCTCAGGGGCGGGACGTTTCTGAAGGGCGATGGCTGACATTGCGGGATGATTAGTGTATGTGCCCGTAGTCGCTCCTAACTCCACCGCTTTATCCAAACCGAAAAAGGCCACCGCAATCTTGAACGGACCGTATTGACGATCTTGAAGGAACCCCATGAGCTCCCTGTGCTTTGCGGCGAGATCCTCGTGGGTGAGCAACTTCCAGTCTGCCAAAGGAGAGCCCCCCCTGAAGATACGAGTGTTGTATGCCCTGGCTAGGCCCATGCGAACCAGATTGAACGATCCGATGCCTTTGTTGCTGTTCTTGTGGTTCCACGCTTGGGGAAAGGATTTCTTGCGTGCGACGTAGTCTCGCAAGGGACTCTCGCGTTCGTAAACTGCGATGATGTACGCTGGGACCATCGCTATGAACTGAGTCCTCCACGTGCAACCCTTTCGCGTTCCACCGTTTCGCTTCCAGGGCATGTTTCTGACGGCAGAGGTAGCTGCTCGTTCCCCGTCCATCGCAATGGCCGGGGGCCTGTCCTTGACATCCCAGAAAACGTCGGGCAGCATGTGGCTGAAATAAATACCGGCCAGCAAGGCGATCCTGTGTATGGGCTTCTCTCGGTCGAAGTTTGCAAAGACCCACTCATATATCTCCGTGAGCAATGGATCAGCGCTGCAATCAATGTTGTCAAGGGTGAACTCGTCGGGGAGGCAGTCGCGTGCGAAGAAATCTGGGAGAGACTGAAGGGTGATGGACTCCACGGCCCACGGGGCACGTGCGTCTGAGGCCTGGGCTTTCTTGGCTGCCTCTGCGGCCATGTCAAGGGGACGAGAGGCGATGCGCCCGGCGGTGGAGGAAGCGGGGTCAAGGACGGATGATTTGCCCAGATTGACCCAAGAGTTGTGCACGGCCTTTCGTGAGGGACGACCCCTCGCTACAGGATTGGATGCATGCCACGGGATGTGCTGGATCTGAAGATGGTTGGCAGCGATGATGTAGGCACGCTGGATGCATTTCTCTGCTGCAGCAGGAGAGTTTGCGGGGGCGTACTTGAGCATGCGAGCATACGCGATGCGGAAGACGGCGGTGGAAGGAGCAGTGAGAATGAGCGGAGCAGCGACAGAGGAAGGGGATTCGACACGTGTCATGGCGCATATGCGAATGGCAAAGTCTTGGACGCTGAGCTTCTCCTTGGAGGAATTGGGGAGGCCGTCTGAGAAGTCGTTGGGGTCGACGACGACGGCTCGAAGGAGATGCTCGTAAGCTTTGTCCTTGTAGCCGAGGGGATGATCGCAGGCCAACCACTTCTGCAAGGATTTGAGACGGTCCTTATCTCTGTTTGGACCGTCGTAGTCGACGTCCATGTCTGCGTCCTTGGCATCGCTGGAGCATTCTTTCTTGATGGCTGTAGCGACCAAGGTCTTGACGTCGGCGATGTAAGAGCGCAAGGCGACCAAAGCGATGACGATGCAGTGACGCTCCTGGGTGCTGTACTGAAGGAAGACATGAGGAGAGAGTTTGTTGATGGAAAGCTCGATGTGAAAGCCGGCTTTGTAGGCCTGAAGTGGAAGGGGAAGGTCAGAGAAAGTGCGAGGAGACAGACGAAGACACTCGCCTCGAAATGGTCGTTTCCGTAGGTCAAGACCTGAGAACGCTTGGACGCGATGGCAGGGACGTTGAGATTGTCGGAGGTAGGCCAATCGGCCGAGCTGATAGAGATGGGATTGCCGACGGATGAGGTGATACGGACAGATGGGGCGAAAGTCGGGAGGCCTTGCTCGAGGAGGCTCTGTACCAACCACAAGGGCCTCATGAGCTTTGCAGCGATGACTCTGGCGTTGCCGGTGTGGGCGTAGGCCAGTGCACGTTCTAGAACGGAGCATAGCTCGACGACCTCATGCCTGGGCTTATTGCCTGCTTCCAAGATGGGAAGCTGGTGAGCCCACAAGCGTTCGAGCAAGGAAGTGATGCCGAAGGTGGTCCACTGGTAGACCTGTGGGAAAGCCTGCAAAAAATGAATTGCGACGACAGAGCGAGAGACAGAATGGCAAGAAGGAGGAACAATGATACATCAGAGATACGAGGAAGGAGAAAGAATCGGCGACACTGACATGAGAAGCGAAGACGCATAGATGAGGCCTGAGGACTTGGAAGATGTTGGGATGAGACCACGCTCTGGCGAGAGGAACGATGATGTCCTTATATATGGACCTAAGAAGAAAACAAGCGAGGTACAGGAAGACAGAATGATCAGCAAATGAAAAATGAAGATATGAAGAGAGAGAGAGAGAGAGATAGGGAGCTCACATTCCATTGCGTTTTTCAGGCTTGAGGGAGTCGCACTGGATGATATAAATGTTTTCTAGACGCAAGGCTCGAGGCACGTCATCGAGACCGATCTTGTTGTCATATTTTTGATGAGGAAGAGCCATCTTGCACTCACGAACTCTGGCGTTGTGAGTTATCTTTGTTGCAGCGTTGCCATATGCGCCTGCGAGAGCCGACGTGATGCGACCTTGCTGAACGTCGTGAAGAGCGGCTGAGGGACGAATGCGGTGAGAGATCTCGTTGTAGAACTGACATGCGCTGGGAATGATGACAGGGGGAACGCCCTGCGAGCCATCGACCGTGTCTCCGAAGATGTCGTACTCGTCTGGCAAAGGCTGGTCGTCGTCCAAGTTGACCATGCGAGGTCTACGAGAGGTGACGCGACGGATATCGGAGATGAAAGGGGCGAAGTGAGGAAGGACCGCGTCGCATTGGATATGGCCCTTGTTGCGAAGGAAAGCCTGAGGGTAGACGGAGACTGAAGGAGTAGAGCTCTGTTCTCCTGCGTAAGCATCCTCGTCGATAGCAGCATCTGGATGGTCGGGAATGTATGAGGTGAATAGCTCGGAGATGGTCTCCAGGTTGACGAGGAGTCCGCAAGGTTTGGCGCTGCGACGGCTCTTGCCGTGGAGACGAGGGATGCGACGTCCGTTCTCCTCGTACACGTTGTTCTCACGACGAGTATCAGGGTTCCGATGAGGTAAATGGTCGAGGTCGACCTCCTCGCGCATGTTAGGGTCGGGGGAGTCGTAGACCACGCCGTGCTGGAGGAGGATCTCTTCGTCGGAGACCTCTTCCCACCGCTTGACCCTCAAGCAACTGCAGGTCGACGTAGAAGAGTTAGAATACGAACGAGGAGAAGGACGGAGGACGTACGAGATGTCGGTTGCGATTGCGACGGAGACGTACCTGATGTTAGCATAAGCTCTCTCCGCATGCCAGTTTTTTGCCTCGAGGGCATGGGTATTGTCCGTGGCCGTGGCGATGGGCTGGTTCTGCCCGTACCGACAAGTAATGGCGACAGGGGCACGGCTGAGCAGCCATCCGTCAAGCTTCCAGGCCCTAGGGGCATCTGCCACCCAATCGTCCCAGTCTGAGGCGATGGTGTTATTGAGGTCCTGTAAATCTGTGAGACGTAAGTCCCAAGTCGCCTGCGAACTAGATAAAACAATAAATCGTCAGCAACGTTCGATCGAGTGGTCGAAATCGATAAAATGAATCAAAGACCCGCCCTGGCTACAACTGATGGGCGCGGACCTCGTGAATAAAAATGAATAAAGACCCGCTGTGGCTACAACGGACCAGCGTGGACCTCGTCGAACAAAATGTAGACGTTAGGGAAACAAAAAAACATTGTATGGAGAGTGAATGAGCGAGAACGGGTTGTGTGATATACACAGAGATAAAATGCTCGGGAGATCCGCCGTGGCTACAATGGATCAACGCGGACCACATTAGATGTTGCATGCTTCGAACGAGCATAACATGAAATCAACAGTCGTCAACCAAACCCCCACGGCCTCAGGGAAAAACGATAGTGTGGAATGGAAGGTGGAGGGAGACTCACTATATATTGGACACGTCTTTGATCCTCCATGCGGTGAGGTCATCCTCGGTGCCGTATTGATGCATGATGTAGATGGGGAGGTTGGGGTTCTTGGAGAGGGCGTATGCCAGAAACATGACGGCCATACGGAAATGGGAGGAGGAGAGCCTCGTGTCCCCGTGTTGTCTGTCGCTGAGGAGGGGTGCGGTGTTGGCTACGTCGAGGTCGTCGAGGTTCTCCTGCGGGCAGAACGCCAGCCAATACTCGCATGAAGGACCCGTGCCGATGGCCATCATGCAGCCGGTGGGATCGAAACCTAATTTACCGAACTTGGGGCGGAAGAGGCGAGCAGGAAGACATAAGTTGAGGGCGATGGAGAAGGTGTGGTCGACGACCTTGTTTGGTAGCAACGCGTGGAGACCAATGGAGCCTCCGACGACGAGGCAGAAGTCGAGGAAATGGTTGGATGCGTCCCAGGCGAGCATCTCGTCCTCGTTGTCGTAGCAGAGGTCGTCGTCGAACCGAAGAACGGAGCGACGTTGCAAGAGAGCGATGGCGGTGGCTTTGTCCCCCTTCTTGAAGGCCCTGGCGAGGGTGGAGAGGTTAACAGCCTGCACCTTCGTCTGCTCCCAGGTACGACCAGCGGAACGACCTCCTTCCTGCGTCAGAAAGAGACACTCCAAGACGTCGCTCTGAGGCAAGGGGTCTTCTGCCTCGACCGACGAAGGGACGTCCGCGAGATCAAAAGGACGAGGGTCGTCTTGATCGCCTTGTCTAGCCGCACCGTGAAAGGTGATGGTGGCCATGTCGTCGTCGTCGTCGCTGTCAAAGCTTTTGTGCAGTTAGCAAGGTAGTCGAACGCTGGAAACAAAATAAAGCAAACGCGACTTACGGGCGGTCATCGACGTCTGACATTGTACGCGCGGGAGGGAAGCAGGGAGTTCTAGATGGAGAGTCAAGCTGGGGAGTTATTCAATGAGAGACCTCGTAGAAAGAGAGGAGAGACGCACCGGGAAGCTTAGAGCAGAGAAGAAAAAAGGCGGGTTGAGCTGAAAGGTCGGTCGGTCATATTATATTATATTAGAGGCGTGCCGGCAAGGGACTTAAATTTTTGGCGAGGCAACGATCGATCGAGGCACCTGAAATGTTAGGGTTGGAAATGAAAGAGAATGCAGAAAACACCAGAAGCGAACAATACAGCGAAGGAACGCACCGTGGCATGACAATGGACGACCGTCTGGGAGGGCATACGAGGGAGGGAAGATCATCGCACTGGCATGGGGAGGGGGGCAAGACATTGCGCACGAAGAACTTAAGGGATCGAGGCGCACACGAGACACGCACACGACCCACTGGATTAGCGCTGAGAACCGTAATAGGGCTGGACTGTAAGCCATGCTGTAAGAGGGTCAGCGCGACGACAACACATCGGAAGCGCATGCAAAAGGACTTGGCAGGGTAATTATCACGGAAGAAAATACTTACGGCAGTACGATCGGAGATGACATTGACGTAACTAGAAGGAGGAGGAACGGGAACGAAGGAGCGAGGCGTTCATGAGGAATGTAGTCGATGCGCACGTAGATTTGGAGACATCATCTCTTAGGGAATGCAAAGAGGTCGTCACATCTGCGCGACACACAGGGTCAATGAATCTCGTGGACGTAAGAGAATGCGTCTCGACTGCGAGAGCAAGCGAAACACATTCGAAAGCAAAGGGTAACGCACCGAATACGACATCGCGAAGATCGAGGCAGACAAGGGGTCTTTACGAGTACGAGCTCAGGTCCGATCTTTGCGACAAAGGACGATGCATTTTCATCATCAAATACTCAGTAGAGAGTGGATATAGTCATGTCAATAGAGCAACTACTTAATGAAGCGACTCACACGATGCTTCAAGCCAAAACACACACATGACATTCTGAGCAAGGAGGGAGTAGCTAAGAAAGACAAAGCAAACAGCATGAAAAACGGAGCAGACGAACGAGACACTAAGAAACGCGGATGCATCGAAAGCGAAGCGATGTGCATAAGGGATGACCAGAGAAACGACCTGCGCGAAAGCACGTAGCGGAGGCACAACGAAACGACTGAAGAAATGAGACAACGAAAACGAAATGGCAAAAGAAACGGAGCGAGCAAGCAACAGCACAGAGCAAACGATGTAGAGTCGATGGAAAGAATGATACAATGATACAAAAAAGGCAGAAAGAGAGGAATGAAACAACGCAAAGATAAAATGATCAAACGCCTGGAATTACGGTCATCTCCCCATCATCGCATTGAGCGACCTTGGCCTTCTTTTTGGTCGCCTTGCCCCTTCCATGGGTAGAGGATGAGGATGATGCACCTGACATGACATGAATAATATTATGATTAAATATTTTGCGCGACAAAGGACATGATTTTGCAACGTACCAGTAGCAGCACGCGAACGTTTGACGGGAGGAGCAGCAGCGACGCGGGCAACTACAGCGGGTTAGGTTACATTGTCGACGAAACGCAACAAGGAAGTAAAAACGCACCTCCTGCACGGGGAGGCAACATCGACGTAGTGCGGGGCTTTGTAGGCACCGATCCTATTAAAAATTCGTATAGAAAAATGTCAAATGACCCGCGCAGGTAGATTGGCTTATGCGCGGACGTACCATCATGAGCGTCTTCGTCGAAGTCGGACAAGGGGGCCAACGATTTAGATGGTTCAGACGCTGTGTGAAATAAAAAAAAGGATGTTAGAGCCGCGCAGGTCGATTGGCCTATGCGCGGACATACCTTTGGGCAAGTCGATGTCCATCTCAGCACCCTTACCTTGGTCATCGCCCTGGTTGTCGATGCACTCGTCGTCCTGGGCATTGTCGTGTTCTTCGTCCTGCCCATTGCCCTGATCGTCGACCCCGTCACTGTCCCGCATCACGGTATCTTCGTCGGCCTCTGGATCGAACCAACTCATGTCAGTGATGGCGAATCCGTGAAATGGGGAGGGAGTACGCAGAGCTAGATACGTGTGATGTACAATTAATTAATAAATCATCGAATACAAAAGTCAAAGACACGTACCGACGGGACCAGCACCGGAAGAAGCACCTTCCTTGACGGTAGCATCTGAAAAGGAGCGTGATGTCAGACAACGGACATGATGCACAAAGGTTGAACGAATATACGCGCCCTTCTCGATGTCGTCTGCATCAACGGCCTCGTTTTCGACGAGTTCGATATCATCTTCCAGAGGTCGAGGGGAGAGCTGACGTTGCTTGCGAGGCATCGGTCGAGGCTTGGGCTTGGGCTTCCCCGGGCGCGACGAAGCATTGACAGGCTGCGAATCAGCTCTGCGTGCAGGCGGGTCGATGTTTGAACCAGGGGTGTTATCGACCCCAGCAGACTTGGCACGCAAAGGCGAAGATGCCCGCGTGTCGTCTGGCTCCGGGATGGGTGCATCGTCCTTCTCGACCCGACGACCTGTGGCTTTAGGAAGCTTTTTCTTCGGCTCTTCGACCTCGACCTCAGAGTCAGGGACGAGGGTCACCTCTTCGACTAGAGGACGAGTGCCCCCTTTCTTCTTCGTCTTAGGAGGGGCGCGTTGTTCGACCTCGGGCTCCGATTCCCTATTGTCCTCGTCGGTGGCGGGGGGATCGTCGTCAGCCTTTGGCTCTGACTCTGGCTCTGAGGCCTGCTTGTCCTCTTCCTCGACGGCTCGTTGCTTACCTTTGCCTTTCTTCGACGTCTTCTTCGGCGCCGGTGCCGTGGCAGGTGGGCTCGCACCATCCGAGACATATCCCTGAATATTATGGAACGTATGTGAGTCCATGTATCTCTGAACGAATAAAATAAAACAACGACTTACCACCGTAAATTTGTCGGGCACATGGTCGGGGACGACGATGCTGAGATCAAAATCGATGGCATCCAAGTCGACGAGCATCGACGGCTTCTTGTTCAACTTGCGAATGCGAAGTCGCGCAGCGTTGAGCTCCAATCCCTGCAAACACAGTGAGTATTCGAACTTCGTAAGTCAAATTACAACGCTCAAAATATATGACACAACGCATTGGTCCGCGCTGGTCGCTTGTAGCTAGCGCGGACCATGTGACATACAGAGGTCCGCACAGGTGAGTTGTAGCTAGCGCGGACCATATGACATACAGAGGTCCGCGCAGGTAAGTTGTAGCCAGCGCGGACCATGTCAAATGTATGTACGTCCGCGCAGGTAAGTTGTAGCTAGCGCGGATCAACACTCACCGTGATAAAATCTTGTAGGGGACCAACGACGTCAGAAGAGAGTACCGAGTTTGCATCGGTAGATGCTTGCGCGCACGCCATGTTCGAAATGTAAGCGATCATCTTGTTGATGGCTTCACGGTCGATTTGTTCCAGCGACAGACGTTCGTGCATCTTGTGTTGCTTGACGAACGACTTGCTCTTGATGCTCTCCAGGACGTCGCTGGGCTTCTCCAGGGTGGCCTTCGACGTGATGCCATCCCACCATTTCCAGGCCTGCGTCGACTGCAATTCCCCTGCTTTGCTCATCGTCGCGATCTTCTTGACGTTGGGATCAAACATCTCCTCCATCATGCGACGTAAGGCCCCGACGAGTTTGTCGTTGAGCAGCTTCTCTCGATATTTAAGGACATACTGACGCTCTACAGCGATGGCCTTGACGCAAGGCTCGATGTCCCTGACGGTGTTCTTCAGCGTCGGGCTCAACCAATCCCAGCTCGTGACGTGAAGGGCAAGCGTCCCCGCAATGGACTGCGGCTCAGACGCTAAGTCCCTGCTGGTGTTGCCCTTCACCCGCTTCGATTGCAGGATCTTCAGCAACGCCTCGCTCGCGATCTTCTCGTTTAACGGTAAGAGGTCGAACGCACTCGCCAGTTCTTTCCTGTCCTTCACGCGTGGAGACAGACGCTGTTTGTTGCTGAGCATGAGATTGTTTAAACGCACCATCAAGGTGCGTCTATGGTTCCATATGATTTTCGTCACCTGTCCCACCAGTGAGTCCCATCGATCGCGACGTACTAACACGATGCATTCGACACTGACCTTCGACGTAAACTGGGCTCCTCCATCGACGAACCGAGCCTCGTTCTGGATGTTGTTCAGCATCACAGTCGACCAATCGTCCATCGCATGCGTTCTCGGATGCAGCACGCGATAGTAGTCCAACAGGGACTCGAACCATCGACACACCTTCGTTCGTGTTCTCAGGTAAGTGTCGCCGTACAATGTTGTCGAAACGAGACGCTTACCTCCGCTATTCCATCCTGTATTTTCACGAACGAGTCCCACGCAGCGTTCATGACGAATCCCCCCAACAACGGGATCGGCGCCTGATCTTTGCCTTGCTCAGGCGTCAGATACAGCAGCACGCGCGCGACGATTCGATCGTAGTGTGTCAGTATCTCGTTTTCCTCGAAGTCTTCGTTCGCGGTGAGTCCCCACGCATCTCGAAGGGTCTTCATGATGTCCTGTCGATAGGAACTTAACGGAGTGATGTATGTTCCCGACATTTCTCCCAGATGCTCGCTGACCCCAGAGAACGATGCAGACGCTTTCTTGTCGATGGCTCCCAGCACGTTGCTCCACACAGATAGGTCGACCTCGTCGTTCGGCCTCACCGATTTCAATATCGTTTCTCTTAACGCAGCGACCTTCTTCATGGCCTCGGGCTCCTTTGCCTCGTCTTCGTCGAGCAGCGTCCTCATCTCAGCATAGCTCGGGAATGCGGCCTTCGAGCTCAAACGCCTCAACGCGTTGACTCGCATCTGCACCCATGACAAGTAGAGCTGTATGACGTCGTAAGTCCTACGTCCATTCTCGTTCGACTCATCCATGCACTTACTCCCATGCAAACGTCGATCGACTTCGCAAGCCAATTCACAGAAAACTCGCGGCGGTGTCGGAAATGCGGGCCCAACGGCAACAGACGTGTCGCCAAGAAGGTGCACATCGTGTCGTGGTGCAGCACCTTGTGCAAGCGCGCGTTCTTCTCGTGGTTCTGTCGTACTTCTTTCAAATGCTCTACGGCAAGTTCTCCTCGTGTGTTGACAGGTGACGAGTCGTGTACTGATTTCAGCATCTTCAGGATCGTTATGAACACTTCCTCCTCGGTCTCCTTGTACTCGTGCAGAGTGCTGTTCCGACTCAGGTGGTTCGCGAGTCCCGTGCCCTTGGCCAGTAGTTTCTCTGGTGCGTATATCGTTAGTACATATATTGATACTAACACATTATCATAGCTCGATTCGATTCCACCATCGACGTTCGCACATCCGCGCATGCCACAACTGACCTGTGCGGACGTGCGCGTACCTTCTCACATTTGTCGTTCGTCAAACGACAGGTACGTCCGCCGATGTTCGACTGAGCCTGCGCGGACCAAACGCTCACCTTCGTCGTATAGTATCACGCCCCACTTCCCGACGTCTTCCAATAACCCTTTGATCCTTCCCATCTCCTCGTGACATTCATTGTACGTCGAGATGTGATCCTGCGTCACTTGCTTTAACGCATTAATTTTCTCTCTCTTTTTTTCGAACGACGAATATTCATCCAACAACGATTGTTTGTATTTTTTCAGCGCTGCAAGACGATGTTGCCCTGACGCAACGACGATCGGATCGACATCCTCGAGCTCCAGTTCGACGACTTCTTCAGGTTCGTCAAAATTCTTCTTCAGCAAATCGATGTTCGTCACGCGGGAGCTGTTCAGGATTAGTGGAATCGCAGCTACGTCTTTCATCGAAACGATCCCGTTCACTTGAAAGCATCCTACTAATTTGTTCGTTTCCGCATCGTTTTCAGGTCGGTCGTTGTAAACGCCGAACTTCAGGCGTTTCGCGATCTTCGTAAGGTCGACCCAGGCGACGCCAAGCTTGCATTTGGCTACCTGCGTGTCCAGCTTCTGGGTCTCCTTTGCTACGTCCGTCTTCGGTGCTACAGCTTCAATCGGTCGATTGTTCATGTGCAGCACCGATGCCCCAGGTTCCTATTCAAATTATTACAGTGTATACGTTATTGGTGAGTCGCTGCTTCGACTTCTTTAATGATTTGCACTCACTGGCACTGCTGTTCCTTTCTTTCCTCCTCCTTTCGTTCGTTTTGGGGGCATATTGTTGTAGGTGTCGTCGACAAGGTATGTCTATCTGATGGGGGGAATCTACAGACTGATTCTTATCGATCAATCAACTACTTAATTATTATTTTTCATCCTGCCCTTAGCCCATACGCGTATGCATTTGCCTCATGGCACACATATACATGTCCGCGAGCATCACGTGCTGATACCACGTGATGCTTCTAGCCCTCTGTATTCACTTAGGTCCGCCCTTGCTCACTTCGACATCCGCGGACCTTTGCACATATCATCTACATAGGTACGTAGTTTTGGATTACTGTATATCATATATACATCGTATATCGTATATCACTTCTGTATGGTCCGCCCTTGCTCACTTTGACATCCGCGGACCTTTGCACATATCATCTACATAGATACCTAGTTATTGATTGTCATATATCATAATATATCATATATATATCGTATATCATATATCACTTCTGTATGGTCCGCCATTGCTCGCTTGTACATCCGCGGACCTATATAGACATGATGATGTCTGTCTGTCTCTTATTAATTGTATTTTTCTGTCATATCATAGGTTCTTATACCATATATCTTACAGTTTTTATTACCTATATGCTAGTAAAATCCTATAGAACATGTGCACCTATTTCATTTGGAACACGAAGGGTCAACACAACCACATATTGTGCCTAACCCCTTTACAAGATCTATATATAATCGATTTTCAAACAATTGATTTCCAAAAAATTGATTTACACATTTGTGGATGCTCACATATCAACACCCGACACCCAGACCCCAGACCCCCGAACCCTGACACCCAACACCCGGCAGTCCACAATTTTGGGGTTCGGGGTTCAGCACGTCGTGAACATTTGACATTTATATTTTTGCGAATGTTGTGCTTCTGGTGTCCATGCTTTCCTGTTTTGAGACTTGGTGACTTGTTTTGTGACAAATAGCATATGGTGCACACCAGGGTTCATGTGTGGGGTTTTTCAGCTTCAGTACTCCATTCTCGGTGGATGCCACACATGGCCAATTCATGTTTTCATGCTTACAGGGTTATATTTCAGTGGTCAATGGTAGGTATATGCACTCATAGTGTGCATGCATCCTACATGTTTGATTCACTATGTCAGCTGTATGTCCTGGTGAAACATAACTTGGCTCACCCATCTATGTAATACCCCCCACATTTGCCCACCTGTCTATGTGATACATCCAAGGTCAGCCCACCCATCTATATAATACATCCTATGTCGGCCCACCCATCTATATAATATACCCCACCTCGGCCCACCGGTATACACAATACTCCCCCACCCCGGCCCACCTGTCTATGTAATACATATTTTACCACATCCTCGGCCCACCCATATATGTAATATTCCACCACCTTGGCCCACCCATCTATGCAATAAATATTTTATACCACCCTCGGCCCACCCATATATGTAATATTCCACCACCTCGGCCCACCCATCCATACAATCAATATTTTATACCACCCTCAGCCCACCCGTCTATGTAATATTCCCCTCCCTCAGCCCACCCATATATGTAATACACCCCCCATCAGCCCACCCATCTATATAATAATGTTTGCCTTACACCTCTCTTCAGCCCAGCTGTCTATAATATCCTACTGCATATTACCCAGATGGGCCCACCCATCTCCATGAATGATCATATTTCCCTGGCCCATCCGTCAACATCAACAATATATATATCATTGGCATACATGGGCCCACCCGTACCCATTGGAAATAATTGTACTCCTGGCCCATCTGTCATCATTGAGGATATACACAACATGGGCCCATGGTCTGCTGGCCCATCTGATACGGGATATTATGTAGGTCGGGTGGCCCGTATGATATGGAATTTGTCACTGAAGGGGCTCTAAGAATGACTAAAGGATACCACAATGCACCAGTAGCAGTCCGGCAACAATCGGTCAATTACCGTTGATCTAACTATGAATGAGAAGCAAAGTGCAAGGATATCTCTTATTCCGCAGAGGGTGATTATTGGCGACTAACACTACAAATGATCGAGGGAGCGAAAAGTAAGTAAGTAAGTGACTTTTCAGTCCTATATACCCAGTTGTGTGAGACTTCGGAATGTACAGGCGAAGTTAGTAGTGACGGTAAATAGTGTGGGTATCCCATATGTAAAGTACCATCGAACCGACCGGTAACATGTAATATGTACCTACGAACTATTAGCAATAAGAATCAAGGAATAATGCACCAATGGAGTTAAGTGGCAATGGGGTTTAGGACATGGAGCAGTTCGGCGGGTGTGGTCTGGTAAACAATGGAGATCCTGTTAAGTGCAATCCTGCTGGAATAGGAAGGTCCACCTTAGGATAAGGGTAGCGCTTTAGACGATCATTAGTGAACGATCTTACAAGCCTAGGGCTGGCTTGATCATTACACCAGACTATTCGTGTGTGATCCAGTTCAAATTGTCATCAGGTGTGTGTTTAGGAAGAACACGCTTCATGCCAAGAGGGCCCCTGTACTCAATACAGGTCCAGACAAATACATAAAACATCGATTCAAGATCATCCTTGTAGTCATGCTTGATTAGGGCGGCTGGATATGGTCTCAAACCCAATGCACGCTTGCCACTGCACTTGTCTGATGTATCCAGTGTGTGGAGGTAAAGGTGAAAGAGAAGTGACCGCGACATGAAGGGTAATGTGCCCTGAGGTGATCAACATGTTATCAGTGCTAACTTGTGCCAAAAAGTGACATAATACCCACTGTACCACCGACAACATACTGCTTGCCTTCCACAATATCAACCACGAACTCCCAGTCAATCAGCATTCCGTGGGAGCCATCACCATCATCCTCGATCATTGCATTGTTCAGACTAGAGTCACGGTGGAGAACCTTGCATAATTCCACCGCTTGTCTCTGAACTGAAAGATAATAATAAGTATTAGATTGAACATTTAATCGAGGTGTATCACTCACTATTCATGATATCCCGTATTGCACTCAAGAACTCGACCCTCGAGCGGAATTTATGCAAGGGTCGCGTGCGGGGCTTTAAGACCAGGCGAACGTGAGTACGGAAGGTGTGCTTTATGCTAAGTGGAGTTTTGTAATGATAGTCTTGTGTACAATCGACCTCACCAGGTGCCACTTCGACAAGCCAATACTCGATTAGTTGAGGAACTCCATGGACCCCCTCCATCTTCTTCATCATATTGATCTCATTTAACACTTCTTGTTTGCCCCCGAGAACCCAATGGTCTTTGATGATGTATTCCTCGTCATCCTTCTTGGCCAAGTAGCACACACTGCCGCGACCAACAAGCCCTTGGGTAGAGAAGATGATCTCCAAGATGTTGTACATGTTCTTATTGACACGTATTTTGCCAATTGGCTCTGGAACAGGCTCAGGGTTGAGAGGATCTTCGGGGACTTGTAGTACAGGGGGGAATATCAGAGGGTCACCAGCTGCGATGTCCTCTGTGAGGGTGTGGGGGGGAGGGGGGGGAGCTCAATCTCCTCGAGTTGGGAACTCTCAATGACCTCCATTGGTGCACTCTTAATGAGATCTTGTTTCTTGGATGGTAGGTTCTTGGTAGGGCAGGAGCCGGAGAGTTCGAGTGTGCGGTGAAGGGTGTGTTTTAACATACTGATGGTAGAGTCGAATCCGATGCACTTGAGATTCCCAAAGACAATGCACAAAAAAATGTACAGGTACTTATCAGGCTCCTTGTCGATATTAGTGCACAGACTGACGACACCACTGGAGTGGTCATACAAGTGGACGCAAAGATCATGGTACCTGTTGCAGAGTGAGATGAATAAGGCAAAGCATCTCCAGGGTTGATGCTTCAAAAGAAGGTAGGCCTTGCTGTCGAGAGTTTTTACGATGGTCTGGGAGAGTTGGTATGGACTCGCAGTCAGCTCACATACTGCTTTGATAGTGTCCCACCTAGCCTCCAGATCATCGAGTAAGGTAAGGTCTGGTTTCCACGCGATTTCTTCACCACGAACTGGGCATGAGGAGTTTGCTGCACTCCACTTGCGCAATAAGTTATGTTTTTGAGTGAGGCTGGGTTCTTTTAGCAGCAGGGCAGAGGAAATGGTGTTGAAAAAGGACCTGAAGTTGACCTCCATTGTCAATGGTCCTATTTCTCCAGTCTCCAATTCTGATGCCTCCGAGTCCTTATGTGCATCAGAGTCAGAAGATGTCCCCTGGTCCCCAGAGTCCCTACTGCCAGTCATGGTCAACATAGGGTCATCTCTAAGTACCGAGTCTGAATCGGCCTCATCAGCGGTGGACTCAGGCTCTGACACCGGATCAGCCTCTGTCCTACTATCATCGGCGACCAACACCCAATCTCCCCGCCCATCTTTCCTTCTCCCCACCCCACTACCAGTGTGACTGGCAGGTTTGTATGATGTTGGCAGGGCCCAATCCCATCAATGGTTTTGGCCATCATAGAGCAATACTCTGGTTTCCTCGTCTTCAATGTCCAGCAAGGCGTCGGTCCTAAAATCACTAGGGATTTTTTTTAATGGAATGATGAGTTCTTCTGCCTTTGGAATGTGATTTGTGTAGGACCTAAATATGAATGTTAACAGATGGCCAAGTTCATCTTTGTAGTCAAGGTGATTTTCTTCAAGTATCAGGTGGGCAAGCTCCGAGTCGGTGAGTTTATCCATGGTTGTAATGTCGTGCACTGCAGGAGCTGACACAAAGGATGCCAGCTTCATCCTGAGGCCAACTGAATAAAAATGTTTGCCGCTTGGCATATTGTCATGGGTCTATGATGGTACGAGGGAACAACTCATGGGAATGATGCTAATACATATATCGTTATCTACCCTTTGACCACCCAACCAAAATGGTCTTCTCTTTGTCCAAATCTTACTTTGATAGTGCAAAGAACGTTGTTTTGTCCCAAAACTCATTCAACCAAAACTCTGTGGCATGCTCCATGCTGTTGTATGCTGTTAAACGCACATCTGCAATAGCGCCAAAGCGTGGGATCAGGTTGACGGGGGCCCTCATTTGAGAGACAGGTATGACATCTCCCATTCAGTTTCCATTCAAATGCTTGGCTCGCTTGAGCAAGTGCAGCTGCATAGTTGGATCTCAATCATTTGAGATGTCGAAGTGTTGGACATAAGTGAGGAATTGATCTTTCCATGACCACTGTGTGCCGCTTTTACCAATAGGTTGCATGATAAGTCTAATCTGGATGACTGAGTGACCTGCGGAAAATGGGAAGTTTAAGATAAGTCAATTATCACCAATCAAAATAGAGATCGCACCAGAAAGACCACTACTGGGCCACATGTGTCTTGCATCACTCTCGACGATGACCGTGTCATAACAGCCTAGAGTCCAGGGGTCATTGGGCGGCGCACAATTCAGCATCTGAGCTGGTCTAACAACATGAGCATCATATAGATCCTTTTCTTGCACACGGATTTTGGCTCAGATTTGAATTCTGTCAAATGGAAGGATAGCAGTAGGCCCAGCCCTTCTAGGACCGCCTATCACATGAACATGCCCATGTCCATAAGTTTCCTCCCATTGGAGGAAATTGGCAATGGCTGGTCGTAAATCCAGTAGGGCAAATTTAGTAGCAGCTTCATCCACAGTGATTTTCCGAATGGAGGGATCATACGCAAGATGAAGGGCAGTGTGCTTGACGACAAAGGAGCGAAGTGGTAAAGGCACCAAACCTAATTCTTGGCGCTGGAGTAGCCCAGAGATTTCAAAATAGTTTGTGATTGGGCGCAACCATGTTGCACCATTGGGAATATGCTCATCAGCATCATTGACATCAGGGTCTTCATCGTCAGGATTTGAATCATCACATTTCTCAGTACTCTCCTCGAAATCTAAAAGACCAGTAGCAAGCTCAAATCGGCAACATTTTTCAGCGCGATCAAGATGCTGGCAAACCTGAGGGTCGTAATTGTTGTTATTGCTTGATCTTGCGGGATCTTTAACCTCAGTAATATGAGCATGTTCAGTAACATTGGTGGACCATTGTCCTATGACACCAGAGTTGTGAATGCTGGTAACGATGCTTTGCATCAGTTCCAGCTTGGGTATACACCAGTTGTTGATGACTCTATTGCCCTTCCCCTGGCAAACCCCAGCAACAATGATCATGTCCTTGTTTGCGTGGAACTCAGCTAATGCATCTGAGATACGTCTTATATCCTCCTCATCAATGCGCGGCAACTGCACAAGATATCAGAATTGCATGAGTGCACATACAGCAGTGAGAACGCCAGTAGGTACTGCATCTGCACTGACTGCAATGATATATCGTTCAATGTGCCGTTGACAGCGCCTGGTGACTTGCTTCAGCCTCGAGATTCCTCCTTGAAAGTGACGGTAGCCAGTCATTGGTTGTAAGACAGAAAAACGGAAGTCCATCTCAGACTCTCCAACAGCACAAATGAGCCATTTTGCATCATGGTCATAGAATTGCTTGTGAATATGGTGGAGTGATTCTGGCATGAAAAAATGGGAAGGTTCCACTAGCACCCAGTCACTCCAGAACGGTTTCTTGACACCGTTCAGTCAGAACTTCTGTGCTTCACGGAAAAAAGCCTCAACATCAATGGGATCAGCGCATGACTTTACAACAGTGAGCTGCGTGAGAGTTGTTGATTTTGTCCGAGGTTCGTGATGAAAGGGATCTCCAAATTGAGTGTACATTGCCATAGTGACAGGTGATGTTTTTCCTCCAACAGACACCAGCATCATTGCTTCCAGGGTGTCAGCAATGTAGCTTGCGAGAGGGGTGAAGCAGTAATGACTATGCCCAATGGGGTCTGATAACATGATGCCCAATCGAGCAGCTTGCTTCAAAAGTTCGAGAACAATGTTGAGGCATTGGTGCATGAGGCGATCCTCCAACACGCCCTTCATTCTCTTCTTCCTATGAATGAACTTTGGGACGGGTAGAAGGGCTGTGAGAACAAATGCATTGGATGATGATTTTAGTCGTATCTTCATGTGTATATTTGTGAGGCTAATCAGGAGCGGATGAGCTATGTGATCCCCTGTTAACGAAGTGATATTCGTCTTGTCGGAAGAGAGAATGGTGCCGAGGAGAGTCACGCCACCAGGGATTGCCAACTTTGAGGATGCATCAGCTGCAGACTTCGAAATTTGAGTTGTTACACACCTGCATGTCCCATGTGTCATCTCCTGTCATCCATTCGGTAAATACACAACACTTCTTCTCTGTAGAGGTGTACACCCTGCAAGGCATGAGATCAATACAGTTGTCAAATAACGGATGGTTGAAGATCGCAGCGATGCACTTGATAGGATCACACCAGTATAGAACCACAGGTGACTTTGTAGGGTGAGATGTTGGAATGACTCGAGACAGCCAACACGAACCACTGGGCAGCATCTCTGCTTGACCCCATAATTCTTTGGCTGAACAGAATGATAAAGGTAAATCTTTGGTCTAAAAAGTCATAAGTTCAAGGGATGACAGTGAAATTGAAGTCCTGACACTGACCATTTCAAGTGATAAAAAAGAATCAGTCTTCCCCATGCTCAGGCCTGAACGTAGCAGCCATGCTGCAAGCTGCCAATCTCTCCGACTGCTAAAAGGATAGTAAAGGTTCGTTTTCCAATGTATGCTATTTTCATCAGAGTCAAACAGGCCTAAAAATGTGTAGCCGTCCTGATGGGCCAAAGGGGGGTTGGGAAAGTGGTCAGTCACGAAATTGCTACTGCACTCGCGCTCGGTTCCACCTCCGTGTGCTACTCTTGATACATCCCCTTCTTCAGCGCCAAAATCACCAAACTCGTAGAAATCGTCCCTGAGTCCTGGAACATCTTGAATAGGTTCGATATCTGAGGCATCTGGTGAGTCCATGGAATGATCTTGATTGGATAATGTGGTGGAGTTGATCAGGTCTTCTAGCCAGGTGTTACATCCAGACCAAGGCTGGCTCACATGCCGAGCAACAGAGGTATGGTCTTTAAAAAAATTTCCACACGAGGGACAATGTTGAGACATAGTACGACTCACTCGCTGGTAGTGTCAGTGCTGAGTCTGGTATGAATCAATGTGAGTACCTTCTTGGCATTTGCCAAAACCAACTTCACGATGACCATCGCTGCCACTACTCTACGAAAACTATCAACAAGTGCATCAGGCAAAACAGACAATCTCGATTCGTGTTGTTGGAATAATGATGGAAAACCGGGGGTATGTGACTTATATGAAGTTCTTGATGCTGTCAGTTCCACAGTAAGTTAATGACCTTCATTCTTGAAGGTACCTTACATTTCAACAGTCAATACTGGATTCAACAGACTCTGAAGCCAATCTTGTAATGGATCTTGTAAGAGCTAAGTACGAGGTTCTTGTCACACAAAAGCTGCTGGCAGAGTGTAAACTTCGTGAAACCGAAGTTATGGCCAGCTTGCTCAAATTTCAAGTCGACACTATGGAGAAGAAGTTGGAGGATACAGATATGGGCTTGGGGTGTATGAGAGTCATCTTTAAGAAACATGGCTGGTCTCATGTTTCTTTACCTTCGAGGCATGGCAATCTTGTGCAAACAGGTAAGTTTGTGATACTATGACAGTGCGATACGGATTCCTGACGAAAGTTGTTCACAAATCAGAATCTTTGAGGAGCCGTCACCTCACTCTCCGGCTTGATTAAACTTTACATTGTGATTTTTGGTCCTTGTAGTAGTACTATCCATATGGTGTCCTTTTATGCATGATAGTTACTATGTTTATGTCAGTGTTAGTATTACTATGTTGAATCGGATGCCTTTCTTTCACTTCACTCGCCACCACAGGTCCTGCTCGATCAAGTGCCTTCAAGTCTGAATTGTATTATACTAGTATATACTACTTAAGGCTAGTACTAGTGCTAGTAAAATGTAAGTTTGCTGTAAAGGCCTGCTGGTCCTGTAGAACTGGAGTAAATATGTACTGTGATTTTGTGCATACTGTGGGGTCTGTGGTTGTCTGTGGTTGTCTGTCCAGAAAACACAAATTTTTGACGTCTGTGGGAAAAATTGTAGTTTACTGATGCAGATATCAGCATGGGTATGGGCATGAGTATCCTAACGAGTATCCTCAGGACCCAGAGGATGGAGGACAAGCTCCTTAGACTTGCAGGCCTCATTTTTGTTCAACCATTTGGCAGCATTGAAGTGACTCCCTCCACCACACATATATTGAGTTGTATTGTTATTTTGCACATCGAACTCATGCTTCCAATCTTTTGCTGTTGTTCTTGCCATTGATGTATCTACTGCGTCCTTTTGTATATACCATAGTACCAAGCAATGCATTGTTTTGAATCTGAATCAGGCCTTGTTCCATCAGAGAGGAAGAACGGAAAAAAAATTCAATTTTTGCCATCGGAGGGTGTCTAGAAGGTATATCAGAAAAAACATATGAATTCCAGAGGCTCTTGAGGGAGCATATTGGGAGGCTGCACTCACCCTTGACACTGGCAGCACTTTGCAGATGTTCCCACATACTGTTAGACCCTCCTTGGAAAACTAGGGAGAAGCCTCATGGAGGATGGGGTCTCTCAGACCATATAATCCCTACATAAAATAGGGTCTAACAGTACATGGGAACATCTGCAAAGTGCTGCCAAGGGTGCCATCCACAGGCTTCGGAATGGATCACTTGTTGTTATATGTCATTCTAATTTCCCCCCCCCCCCCCCCCCCCAGTTCACTGATGTAGCAGGCTTAGCAGCTTTGTCGTGGCAAGGGGTAGAACAGTTACCCCTTGCCATGACCAATTTTCCCAATCTCAGGGTTGAACATAGTAATGTCCGCCACACCGATCTGAAAACACATACTTCGTGCTTTATTAACGACGACGACACCCGCAACTTTCAAGACATATCCCAACGATGGTTTCTACATTTGCACCCAGCAAGCTCACACGATCCGCACCTTTCACACCCAAACATCCGCTTTCTTTTGCATCCAGCAGTGAACTCCTCTCTGCAATAAAGACTAGCGTTCTTGGTTCGACAGCCAAGAAATTTATAGCAGCTTAATCTTCTGAGTCCCGACTGCGGACTACTACTGTGACCAAGTCGTCTCTCACAGCTGCATAGCAGAGAACTGCAATGCGAGTGTCCATCAGATACGAAAGAAACAAGAAAATGAGACTCACATCCAAACGATCGCGAGGTTCTTTGCTCCAAACAGGGTATACTGGGTTCTTATGAGAATAGAAGCGAAAAATTTGCTGAGGCGAACAGAAACGGGTTGCTGCGGATCTATGGCAGGAGGCGGTCTCTGCACCACAGGTATGTCAGATATTGGTGATCTGCGGCAGGACGACAAGTTGCATCAGTCTACAATGATGATGATCGATCGGTGAGTGGTGGTCTGCGGCAGCCAGCAGTGAACGTGTCTTGCAGTCAAATTAGTAGGAAGGAATTAGTTGCAATCTTCAAAACTTGTGAAAAGACATTGACGCACAACATTGTCATGCGTGACCCTCCATCCAGAATTCTTGCTATAAGACGGAGGTCTTGGGTGGAGTGTGTATGAGGCATGTCGGAGAACAACGGCTGGAAAGGCTTTAAGCATGATGTGGCCCAAATCTTTCACAAAAATGTCTTACCGGACACTCCTCGACCTGAGTCGGAACCAGATAGGCTAGGTGCAACGAAACAGAGCTCAAAAATGCCATTTGAACTATCCGCGTTTTTTATGATCGTGTTGATGGTATCATGGGGCGAAAATCACTCCTTATTAAGAGACACAAACCCGTACAGGTGGGTCATCGCACTTGGGAGCACGACGCGAAGGGCCGCGGCGGAGTGCTAAAAGCAAGTCAGTTGCGGTTTCCGTAAGTGTTCACTGCGGGACTGACCACACCACCATCAAGCTATGCACAGCGACGTGTTAGCTGATTGAGGTAAGCACAACACGAATCTTACCAGGAAGCCACCGTCAAGATACTACTCCGATGGAAGCGAAGACACAGCCCAGATGACGAAGCTTGTCAGACCACGCATCAGCACGAGGGGATTAACACCATCTTACCTCCAGAACAGTCCATCATGGGGTGTCACACCATTTTGAATCCTTGTCGATGAAGTTGACTGTACGAGAGCTGAAGAAGGTGACTTTTCCTATCTTGCCGGGAGCGATAGCACGGCCAGTGAGGATGAAGCCTGGTTCAGCCTTAAAATTTTCGGCTATTCTCCACACGAGTCCCTTGGGCTTATACTGCGCCTCATACTGAGCGATCAATTTGGCACCAGAGGCCACGTCCGGTGCAACAGGCTTCTCCAAGTGCTTTCAAGCCGATGGACGATTGTTGGGTGATTCGGAGGATGACGATCACGGACGAAATGTCGGACTTGGCAAGGAGTGCATCAAGACTTGAAGATGGATCCCTGTCAAAGTAGACATCAGGGGTGGTGCTGAGGATGATTGTTGCTTGGGTAGCAGACTCGCCTGCGGTCTTTTCTGATCGCGAGTAAACGGCTCTGAGCTTTGGCGTGAGAGAGCCAAGTGCTTACAGTGCAGGAAGGTGTGCTGTTTAAATAGCATCATTATAAGCTTTGTGAATGTTCGTGATGGCATACCTGGCAAAAATGCCTGCACCAAGTACGGCGGTTCCAGCGGCGGAGTTTGAAACTGATATGATAACTGACTGACTTGAACGTTGACAGCAACGGGGACGAAGGCAAGTACTAGCTATGGGCGGCTGTTATATAGTTTGCTTTATCAATCCTATCATTCGATCCACTGTCGCGGACAAATATCGGACAGCACATGCATTGCACCATGGCTCACGCGTTCGACACCATCCGGAATACATTTCCATGTCTACTCAAAAGCGTGCGTTCCTTGGATCAAACTTGTCAGGTGCATTTGACGCCATGCAATCTGGCACATCGAATGCCTTTACCATGATCTTTCTCCCGTCCATCTGTCACTACCGAGGCAGCAACTTCAGGCTGAACAAGGCAGCAAACCAGATTGCGTTGTTTACTTTCAAATTCCCAGTGCATTCACCCGGATAATTGTCAAAATCGTCACATGGGACCTCTATAGTAGCATGACCTCTGCAGAAGTTGCCGATAAGCTACCGAAGGACTTCATATGGGGGTTCGCTACTGGTACGTTTTACTATTTTTAGCGCTGCCATCACGCATTGACGTGTTTTACAGATTGAAGAAGTCGTCCCAGCAAGAACGGGCGTCTTCACGCCAGGAAGATCACCCGAAGGCAACTCCTCCGCCGAACTGTGGATGTACGTCTACTACTTACTGTCTGCACGCAATCGGCTTGTTGATTTCACCCTACAGAGTCATAGACCCCATGTTCAAAGTTTACTTCCGCACCCTTCTTAACTGCTTCAATTCCATCCCTATATACACCGTGAGGCTCTGAATTAATGATTTTACCTAGAGAGAACTCTATACGGATCTCCTATGTTATGAACATACTCAAAGCATTCAGGCCGAATTTCAATGTTTTCTCCCGCCGGAACATACACAATCCCAGTACTCGGTTTCTATCGCAATGGCCTGAAGAGCCACTTAATCTTCCTGCCGATCAAAATGACGGATTCTATCCTGCGACACTGGGAAACATACTTAATTCGACATATACCATTGTTCGGAAACTTGGATGGGGTCAGCACTCTAGCGTTTGGCTGGCGAAGCATGGAGGGTAAGTAAATGCGACACTTCCTCCTGGCTAGTTGTAACGATGTGTTATGTGCCGACATTGAAGAGAACACGAGTGGCGGTATGTCGCAGTCAAGATACTGTCAGCTCACGCGACGCAGGTGCAACTTCAGCTTTCCGACGAGCTTGGCTTCCTACAATCTGTAAGAGATTTGGCAAGGGAGTCAAGACATCCTGGGCAAGTCCATATCGTCGCATTGCTAGACAGTTTCGAAGTATCGAGTACCCAAGGTCGTCATCTCTGCTTACTGCACGAACCTATGGGCATATTCCCGAAGGTCGACGGAGGTCTCCCAGTGCCGTTGGTCAAGGTTGTGGCAAAACAGCTACTTCTCGCCCTAGACTTTCTACACCGTGAATGTAATGTGGTTCATACCGGTACGCTACTATGAAAATGTTGGAGTTATGCTGGAACTGAAGTGTCACTGGAACAGATCTTAAGCCCGACAACATCCTCGTCGAACTTGATAATGTGGACGCTGCTATTAAAATCCAGGAAGAATCGCGCCCTACAGCTCCCATGCAAGAGGTCTCATCTGAACCTCGCAGTCATGCTATCTTGTCTCGTCCGATACATGTATTTAGCTCGGACGAGTTGGTCACGTTGAGTCAGTCATCAAAGCTCAACGTCAAGTTGACCGACTTTAGTACTGGTGAGCTCTCAAATATTAGTGATCCTGGTCGTAGCTCATCGTTGTGTTTTAGCCGTCTCTATAAATGGATTCCATCCTGACATCATTCAACCTTTTGCTCTACGCGCGCCGGAGGTCATTTTAGGATGCGAGTGGGGTCCAAGCGCGGATATATAGTGACTCCGCTCATGTGCAACGAAGTAGATATGTTACATATTCGCTTTAATAACGACCAATTGATCATTGACATCATTGCCAGCAGTGTCAGTGAACCCAGTGCTACGAGCCTTCTTGCTCGAGTGACCTGGGGTGGCTGCTACAATGTTATGTCAAATGACTATTTACACAGATGGACAAGTGGAAAATTACCTGTAAGAGTGATTGGACGCTTTAAAGAGGCCCTGGCAGTCTGCGCAATGTACCTGGGAGCTGCGCCTGCTGCCGTCTCACTGGCGGAAAAAGTGTAACCTGGATTGTCGTCAAACGTATGTTTGGCTATTTGAGGCTCGAGCTCCGCATGCGCCCCTGCTGCCGTTTGATCAGCAGATACATCACCCTCCCCAAACACTTGAAAGCGATCACCATTAGCTGGAGATGCGTGAGCTACAGACCGAACGGTGCCTGGCGGATACTCACGGGATATTATAGCTCTTTCTTTTCCCTTGCTCTGTGGCAGCGGGGATGATTCAGTCGATTTGGAGGTAACCATATCGTGTGAGTCAGTACGTGCACTGGTCGCATTATCATTATTCTTGCGATGCGCTACGGGACGAGGTTTCGGCCGCCCAGATCCCGAAGATGTGGTCTGGCTCCCGGGGTGTCCATCATTATTTTCGATCATGGCCACTGTCAAGTTCCGGGGTTGTCCATCGCGCTTCGGTTCGGCCACAGGTGATTTGTCTTGTTCACTAGCGTGATCCCCCTTCAGTGCGCATGTCAGTAATCACCTGGTGATGAAACAATCATACATGTACTTGCATTCGTGTTTTCATCCTCCAAACCTTCCGTCAGAGCTATTTTGAGATCAACAGTATCCATAGTGTCATAAGTGAAACCATCGTCGTTCTCTAGTGCTCGCGTGCGGAGACGTGTACTATTGATCTCCAGTTCCTATAACAAATAGATAGTTAGACATTCGACTCTTCTATAGGCAAAAAAAATAGTACGTACACGTATGAGGTGCTTGAGCCCTCGAACGACATTCGCTGCTACCAGACTGTGGCTTGATGTTGCCTTTGCAATTGACATGCGTTCGACATACTCGACTAGCTTCATGATAGCAACGCGATCATTTCCCTCCATGTCCTGGCAACTCTGCATGCGTGCATGTATCGCGTGACAGTCCGCAGTGAGTACAGTCTCCACTGTAGGAGTAACGTTCGGCGGAATCTTAGCTCCGTCGTACCACAACCACCTCTTACGCTTAACGATCTGGCCGCTCTCCTCAGACGTATTAACTGCTCTCGTGTGCTTGGCAATTACTCCCTCCAGGATTGTGCGAAGACCTGCAACCATCGGATCCTTGAATAGACCCTCGCGTCTTGTGCGAATTTTGGCAAGATCAAGCAATACTGCCTTGATCAGTGGCTCTGTGTCCCGCTTGCCATTTTTTGATATGCGAATATGCCAGTCCCAGCTCGTGACATGCATTGCAAGGATTCCAGGGACATCCTGCGGCTCAGAAGTTAGATCCCGTCCTCGTCCCTTCCTTGCCAACATCAACGTATGTAACTTCTGCAGATTGTCCTGCGCATCGGACCCTAGCTGTGCGAACGCTTCATCAACCTCCTTTCGGTCTTTAAACGGTTTTCTTTTGCTCTTGCGAGCTGACATTGTCGTCAAATTGTTCTGCAGGCGCAGGACCAGCGTCCCACGGAGTGCCCACAAGCAAGTAAACACCTGTCCTGTCAATATGAGTGTAATCTACAGCATGATGCTCCATCGCACATACCGCCTCTTCGATTGTCTCGCGCTCGCTTATCCTAGATTCGTTGCGAAGGTTCGTGAACATTACCTGGGACTTGTCATCCATTGCATGGCTGTTGCGATGGAGCATTCGATAGTGCAGCAGAAGGGGCTCGAACCATCCGCTGACCTGATGCAGCGTGTAAGTAAAACATAATGTATCGTGTGTGGTTCGAATTCTCACCTCCTCAAACGCAGCGATGTTCGACGTTAGACTAGTCCACGCGATATCGAGGAGGTGACCGCACAACAACGGTAACGGAGCCTCCTGCACGAAATCCTCAGGCGTCAGCCACACGGCGATCCTTGCCACAACCCTGTCGTGAAACCGAGTAATGCCATTCCATTGTGAGGGCTTTATTGTCGCAAGGCGCCACTTTGAGCGCAATTTGCTGACTAGGAAGTGCGAGTAATTGTCCAGGCTGTTGATGTACTGGGGGTCCTTAGTTCCGACATTCTTTAGAGGAATATTACGAAACTCCTCTTGAACGAAAACGGACACATCCTCGAACGCATCGTTAAAAATGGTAACTTCAGTATTAGCCTTGCTGTCGTATATCTGCGCGCGCCACGCTGCAAGTTGCTCGATCGAAGCGTTGCGGCCCGTCCCATCACTGGATGCTACTGAGATCACGTTATTCACTGTTGCGTAGTCCGGGAAGTCATCGCTCGATGCAAGCAAATTCAGAATGTGACTGTGGAACATAATAAATTGAATAAACATCTGCAATAATACATAAGGACCGTGTGCGTGAATATAAGTGACGTTGCTTACCCCCATGACTACATCAATTGACTTGGCCAGCCAGGTAATCTGGAATTCCTTGCGACGGCGAAAATGAGGTCCCAACGGCAAGAGATGCAGTGCAAGCGCTAAAATGAGCAGGTCGTAGCTCAGAACTTTCGTCAACCGTGCATTCTTCTGCCGCTCAGTATTATCGCGCTGAATCCATAGTTCATGCAGTGCTGTCGCGACTCGCTCATGCTCAGGAGCATCGTTGTAAGCTTTTCTCACCGATCGCAAGATCTTGCTCAACACTTCTTCTGCGGTCTCGTTGTACTCGTGCAAGGATTTGTTTCGACACAAGTGGTCTGCCAACATGTCGCCATCCGCTAACACACTGTCTGTAGGTGCATACTGATCAGCATCGGATGCCCATACCTCCACTAGGGACCCGTTGCAGCGAGAACTGATCCCAACGACAGCTAGAACAGTTTCATCCCATGCCTGCGAGCCAAAACATGCAGTCCCTTGAGTGGTACATCAAACGCATGACTCGTCACCCAGGCGCTGCAACCGTTCCACTGACACAATAAAGACAGCGATAGAGCTCACCTTCGTCATAAACAATGATGCCCCATTTTTCCATTAAAAATCTTATCCCCTGCAGCTCATCCAGTTGGTCGCGAAGCCCGTTGAACTCGGTGAGGTGTTCTGGACTCAGATTCCTCAGCGCAGATATATCGTCGCAGCGTTGTTCAATATGCATCATCTCTCCAGTGACGATTTCGAAATATCTCTTCAACGCAGCAATGCGATGCTGTCCCGACGCTACGACAATGTCGTCGACGTCCTTCAATTGTAATTGCAGCACAGCATCTGGGATGTCGAAGTTGACTGCGAGGCTTAACCCAGTCTTCACTCGAGCGCCTGACAGCATAATCGGTATCGCTGTCGCATCTCGCATCGCCAAAATTCCCTCCTTCTTAAACGACGCAATAAGCTTGTTCACCTCCTTGGGCTCCTGCGGCCGATCGTTATATTTGCCGAATACCAAAGAGTTCTTGATTTTGAGTATATCAATGTAAGCCACACCGATCCTACACTTCGCGAGCGCCGCATCCATCCTCTGAGTGTTTTGCGCCGGGTCGGTCGTTCGCTCCTTCGCCTGGACAGGGCGCTTGTTCATCTTTGCGCGCAATTCATCCACCTGCCATCCGTGAATCATTGGCTGTCAAGCTGATCATGCATACTACGTACAGTGAGTGTCTCCCCATCTCCGGATGTGTCATGGTTGCGACGTGCCATGTCGATTGCAGTTATGGGCCGTTGTAGGGAGCAGTGTCCTTTTGATGGCCGTTTGATTGTCAGTCGAAAGCACACCTGTATAATGTGAACATGATGAATAGTACAATTAATGTTTAATTTTAATAACTCAGTATCGCTCTCTCACGGTGTGCGCGGTGTACTAACACCCATAATCTCTGCAGAACAGAGAGTCCTTGCCAAGCTCATACATATTTTTTTTCCCGCATCACGGGCATCTTGCAAAGCCCTGTATGGGACTAGGCGGCGTTGAATACCGGAACATGGATCGTGAATGAGAAAGAAGTTAATAATATTAATAATGTGCTCTGATTCAAGACGTAAAAATGCATACCCATGGTTTTTTGCTGATGTGTTTCGTCACCAACCTGCGTTTTGTAAGGGATGGAAGCTCATTCATCTCCTGGACCGCCTTGTGACACGCACACTAGGAGGCTAGGAATTATCCACAAAGACACATGTGGTAACGCTCTGTGGGCATTGGCATTCCCTTGTTTTGAGGGAAGTTTTTCATGTCTTCGACATTTGATCATCTCGACCTGAATTTGTATCTTCTGCCCTCATGGCTGGCCTGATCGGTCGACCGAGTCATATGTGGCATCGCGTTCGCATGCACCTCTGAACTGGATCTGGATCTGGAGTCTGTTACCGTCGACCGTCTTGATAACTTGAATTACAAAATCAGCGTACACAAAAATTTGAAGCCCGAGGCCGCCTTGCGAATGCAACATGTTGCGATACTATTGCGAACGCGCGCCATGAATTTCGAGATTCGAAGAAGTCCCCATTTAGCTCTAATCTGATGGCAGAAAAAATTCACTTTACCTGCGGACCAGGTCGAGTCCATCAAGTTGCTCATCTCTTCGGGTTAAAATCATACAATTGAGTGTTGAAACTCAATGCCTCCGAGTCCTAGCTTTGCTGGTTTACGGAACGAACCTAAACAGCCGATACAAATTCAACTTGAAAGATGAACGGACGATGACTGACTATTTTTAATCATGATTGACCACCGAAGTGCACTGAATCTCAATTATAGCTCTTCTGTGATAAGAGGAGACGCACGGCTAATTTGAAACCCCAATAGAGTGTATTTTGCCAGCACCACAGGAATCTTCATTCAGCCCTATATGCAGTGACTAGGCGGCACGCTGAGTGCCAGGATACGGGCCGTCATGAATGAGAAACAAAGTCAATATACGCAGGGTTAATTCAGGACGCAATGAAGTGAAATTATGTAATGATTATGTAAATAAAAAGCCTTACCGAAGGTCAACAGCTTGTTCGGAAACGCATCATGCAATACGCACATGCAATGTGTCCGAGTCATTCAATGGAGGCTGGGGATTATCCAGAAAGACATCTAGGAAGACTCTGGGTATTCCCATTGAAATATTGAATGATCCTCGACGTCTGATCGGCTGCTGACTTCACCTTGTGTCACAGAGTCTGCCCTCATTTATATCGAGGCTGGTCGCAACGCTCGTCGTTGTGCAAGATTACTATGGCTCCACGCTCTGCTGAAAGGTAAGCTACCGGGTGCAAGTCAGCTACATGATACATTTCTGATGTCCGGGCGCTCCGGCGCATCACTAGCAGCGATGACTCGGATAACTCTGATATTCAAGATGATGGATTGCTGTCTAATGCGATAGACGAAAGCACTCCGTTTAATCTCGATGATGTTCCTCCGGCTGTGGAATCCGACGATCCTGTTCTACAGGAAGAGGTCTTTCACAGCATGTTCATTGCTCGTGAAGGTCAGGAGACAACTGGCCGTACTTGGGAACAGACTCCCGTTTGTACCTTGCCTCTATCAGCATTCGAGAAAATCTTTCGCAGGAAGGACAAGGCCACCGCAGCAAATTTATTGCTGCGTCGCACCAACCTCCGCATTGATCCGCATCTAACATTTTCTCCTGATCACCCTATGTTGTTGTGGGACGCGTCGAAGCATTTCCTTGACTTTGTCCTCGTCGTATCGGGTGCGATCGGTTTACATGCATTTCTCCCGAACACTATCTCCGACCACACGTTTTCCGTCTCCTTGGATTTCCGCCTCCAGAACAAACAGTTCAAGCCCAAGTTCGGTAAGCTCGGGTTTGATCCTACGGGCTCGATGATGGCAATCGGGACCGGCAGTTCTTGCGAACTGTGGCTTGCATTTTGTCCCTTGACACACATCGAAGATCTTTCTATTGCCGATGAGACTCCTTTGCTAAACGCCATGAAACATGGTGAGACCCGTCTGTCACCTCGTCACTATCGCATGGCGGTTATGTTTATTGCCTCGGCGTTGGCACAAATATCGTCACTGCCTTTTCACGTCATGCATACATACGGAACCGACGAGGATTTTTCCCTCTGGGGAGTCAAGGAGGTCACTAACCTGTAGTAAGTCTTCAGTGCGACCCATCCCTGCCACGATATCCAATAGCTGATTGATGGTTTCCCTTTCAGTGATCAACCGACTATCAACCTCCGTTTAGAGGACTTGAAGGCCCTCCACGCATACATCGTGTCGGATTGGGATGACTGGGTTCACAATGCACCAGCGTCTTGGAAGGACGATGGTTGGCTCCAATCCCGTGCACCTTTATCCATAGCCTGTAGGTATGGACAAAACCAAGCGATCGCGAGCTTGAACCCGACCGCTCGACGCGTGGAAGCGGCGAATTGGCAAGCGGAGCGAGAATATTCCAATATCCGTTACCTGTCAATGGCTATCGCCACCGATCTTACGTGCGTGCCGTTCTTCCTTTACTATGAGCCGCTCTCTCACTTGGCAACCACTACCGTCGCCATCAGCTGTAAGCCAGTGTCTCGATGGGAGAAAATCCCTGAGGATGAGTTGCTGGACGCCCACGACATTATATATGATTCGCCACACTCTTCCATCCGGCAGCCGGTGATTTTGGAGGACTTTCCTCCTCGTGATCCTGATACGCAGAAAGAAAACAACATCTACGACGAAGATGGTCGTCGAATTCCCCGCTTTGATGGCCTCTGCAGTCCTAACGTGAACCCTTGCGGCGTTCTTATCAACCTCGAGACTATCACCGAGTTGTTTTCTGCAATTATTGCGGAAGATGGTGACCTGGGCTTCGATCCTGATATCATCATGGACGATGAAAATCTTGGTATTCCTCGCATCAGTGTTTATCCTCAGGCTTTCCTCAAGAAGTATGGTCATGTTCAGTGCAACACTGTTTTACCCCATTTCGCTCCATTCATATCGAAAATTCGCAATGCCGTATCTCGTGACACAGTCGGTCAAGACGACTTGGATGATGAGGCTTTGGACGACGATCTCTTCAACGACTTTCCACATGGGTTGCCACCTGTGCTCTTGGCTAGCGGCTGCCAGTTCTACAATGAGATCTCGCATCGCATCAGACCGTCCGCCGCCTTGCATGATGTCCAGCAAGGTCGCGTCACTTCCGCTCTCTCAGGTGCTTACGCCACTACCCGCAACGCTCAGATTGCACACAAGATGGTTCTTAGAGAGTGTGGCCTGCATTTGCCTCACCAACGCTATGATAACAAGATCAATATAAATGATGTTCCCCGCGCGTTGCGTCTGGAGAACATTTACATCGTTCAATTAGACTCTCTGAAGTCTGCGAAGCGGAATGGATCGTGAGTCGTTTCGTGATTGCATGTGTCCAAGCCTTCGACTCAACTGACACGATGCGCATCGCCCAAGATCAATCTACAATGACATGATTGTGCCCTTGGCCAGTTACTGGTCGCATCCCACTATCTTTGAGGCCATTCGCCCACACCTGTTTGTTTTGACTGCTGAAGTGCGTTGTCGTAATACAGCCTATGAATGAAGACTCACCATCCTCCCTTGCAGGCATTTCCCCATGTCTATCAATGGACCACCTATCCCATAACGTCCCTGCTCGAACGTATGTGGGAACATTTCCTGCCCGTCATCACCAAGGGTGGTAAACCTACACCTCAAGTCGTTGAACTATGCTCCGTCCTCGAACGCGCGTTGGCGTATGCCCACACTGGCAATGCAAAAGTAATTGCTACAAGTCTCATGAGGCCTTTGTGGTTAGTAAAGAGTCTCTTGGAGCAAGGTCTTCCGACCTTCGCCCCATCAGTACGCTTCCCCCACGCTCCCTGCGTCCCTGTCGCCATCAGTCCTGCGGATTGGCCTACCCTCACCAACATGAATGCCCCAGCCATCGCATCCAAGCGCTCTCAAATGTTGACTTATGGGAATGATCATTTTGAAGTATGTATCGTCTCATTCTGTCTCTGTCCTGTCATTGATCGACCTCCTCTCCTAGGCATATAAGGCAGAGTTTCATATACAGCTGTCGATCAATCAGCTGGCGCCCAATGCATTTAGGCGATACACTAGCAACGTCCGTCATGCTACGATTATCGCAGTGGTCGCCCTTCAAGTGTACATAGCCGATGTCAAGACACTCGTTGCGGGCGGTGTCACCACCGCATGCAATGTCATGGAGGCAGAAGATGCCATAGATGGGGGACTCCATGCATCGCAGCGGCGCAGAGGACTTCGCAAATGGCTTGGGACCACTCATCCTCTTGGATATGTTGATAAAGGATACGAACATTTAGTGTCTTGCGTGCTTACCGAATCTACTGCACACTGCGAGGGGTTACCAAACCCAACCAAAGACAAGCTATCCATCCAAGATTTTGCTCGCCTCATTTGTGATATGTCTCGAGGGACCAGCCCTGTTGCTATCGCCGCTCCTCTCATCTTCAATGGGGGTTCGACTCCCGTCTTTCGTGTCGCTCTAACATATATGCGCAAATACGCCCCACAAGATTCTACCAAGTCATCGGAGAAGTTCTTGCAGGAAGCATTCATCATCGCTGCCAATCATCTCCATATCAACAATATCCCATGGCATCGTCCAGCAGGACTGCGTGGCAGACGGTGTCGGAAGCCTGTCTTCGATTCATGGGTCAATCTAGGAAAGGCCATTGACTTACAAGCTATTGAGCGTCGTCATGCCCAGTTGGGCAACGCTGCGGCCGATGCGTCTCAACGCGCTCAGGCCACAGATACGAGGGCAGCTTGGTCTGCCGAGTCGATCACTCTGCAGTCATTGGCCGATTATATCCTTCGCTCTCGTCTCCCTGATGAATTTGCGATCGAGAGCATCGAGCTCGGAAGCGCAACCTCGACAACTGGCAGCGAGCCCAGCCTGAATACGATCTATGAGTGGGTTTTTGCAAACTTCGACCTGAATAAACCTCTACATTACATCGCACTCATCACCGGTATCTATGTCAGTCGGATTCTCCCTGATTTATTCTTCGCAGACAGCGACAAGCCGCAAGGGGATGTGACCAATCAGATCATGCTCACAAAAGCAATACGCGCTCTCCCATGGAAGCCCCACTCCAGCGGCCGCAAAGGGTGTAAACTACCAAACCAGTTTATCGCCATGGTTCCTGCTTATATAATCGCAGTATACACCCCAACAAGCCCATTGCGCATTCATTTGAAAAACGGTACTAAAAGCTTCCCCTCCCTCTGGAATGCCAAGAACAGTGCGAAAGGTATCACGCCACTCCTTCTTGTGCGGCTAGGCCTCGCAAATGCCTTGTCGCACAGAATTTGGAAAGGCGGGCCGCCTTTAGCGCATTGGACGTTACTCTCCCCAGAGGACATAACCGCCAAACATCGGGAGATCCATGCGTGTTTGGCTGATCGCCAGTACGGTCCCTTCCGCATCGCAGTTATATTGTTTGGCATCGATAAAGCTGTCGATCTTGGGCGCACGTCTCAGACATACACCATCAATCCTGCTATTGCATCTATCAGGGCCAAGAAGCACTTGTTGAGAGCCGATTCTGACGACGATGAGGTTGAGATTGTGGAGGTGAAAACCGTGAAACGTGCTCGTTTGCATTGATAGTACAATGATCATGTATTCGCTACACTATAAATTCGAACAACCGTCTGAGGCATGACCCGTAGTGACTGACATGGTCATTGTCTTGATCGTTGTAGGCTCAGCGTGCTTATCTTTGATGCATTTCGGGACTGATGTTTGATCGGTCTGATCTTTCATCATAGCGATGGTGCCTAATCTTAGTAGTCCCGACCACTTTCTACCATACGTGAACAGAACGACGGGCTGTTCACTCACATCTTGCGCAAATTGTTGTGGTGAAGGCAGTAAGAGACACTATCATCTTCGATGGTGATGTTGATGTTGATGTTGATGTTGATCCTGAGTGGGTCGAGAACTTGAATAGGTATGTATCAGGACTGGGTAGTTTTGCGACTGTGTAATTGAAGTGGGCTGGATGATAACAAACTGCTCACGTTGCCCAATGGTCAACGTCTGAACCTCAGGCTCCCGCAGGCCCATGTTCGCATCATGTTCGAGGTCGAGCATCTTCGCTATGCCAACTTGGCGACCGTTTGCTCCTTGGCCACTGTCTGTCGCGAGCGTAGCTATTTTGACGCGGCACTATTTAGTATACTATTGACGCGGCCACTGACAAGCATCCCTATGGGTCTACCATTGGACTCCCAGGTGAGTCAAGTTTCACGGGTACCCCTTCGTTCTCTTATTCATTGTAGGCACACCTACTAGCTACACCAGCCAATGACTATTTTCGTTTACCTATCTGGACCCTCTGCGCAGCACGTCGACATTAAACGGGTGCGCACTCTTCAGTCAGCATTGAAGGACAACGCTTCAGCGGCACAATTTCTTTTTCAGCCAGCAGTGAAGGAGGTCCAGCTTCGCATACCTCGTCTGAAGAGTTATTACTGAGCCTGGATCAATGATTTCCCGGAGGATGTCTATACCATACAATACTCGATAAAATTTCACCTGGCCCGTCTGTCGCTACATTGACATATTGCCAGTTCACCATCTGGAATGGGATAACTGCGCTCTGCATGTCATAGAGTCCGTCACTATCCACCTGGTCAGCGCGTGATAAATTCCTGAATCTCTGTCTTCATTAGGTTCGCAGGCTATTCATCGAGCTTCTAATACGACTCGGTCGAGAGATCAGGTCAGCAATGAGGGCAGATGATACAAAGCCAGGTCGAGGTGATCAAATGTCGAAGACATGAAACATCTGGGAATGCCCAGAGTGTTACCGCATGTTTTTGTGGATGATCCCAACTTCCCAGTGACATACTGCATACAATTATTTGATGATTTCAGGTATTTTTTACGTCTTGAATCAGATTACATGCCATTGGCTTCTTTCTCATTCACGGTCTATACTTTGGCATTCAACGCCGCCTAGCCCCATACAGGACTTTGCAAGATGCCCGTGATGCAGTGAGTTATCAATAAATATTAAATTTAAACCGATTTTACGATTCATCATGTTCATATCATACAGGCTCAGTACATAGTCGGTCCAGGAAGGTTGTTAAGCTTAACAGTCATTCCTTCTTTTCATCCCCAGGTCATGCATGCAGCCTTACGAAATCTCGAAGTGATACACGTCGTTAGCTCACATACAGAACACGGAACCCTTCCTGCACTTGCATCCGCGTGCCGTGCATTTCAGAGCCCAGCACTCAATGTCCTCTGGAGGGATTTACACTCCGTGGAGCCGCTTTTGAGGTGTTTACCAGCAGACCTGTTTGGCTTCGATCGTGGATGTACGGTGCGTCTCAATTTTGGCACTTGTTGCGAGTTTCAGGCTAAGTTCGCTTAGGCAGGTATTGCGAAAACCTCTTGACAACAAAATGTGGGATACTCTATTCAAATATACACTCCGCGTCCGCTCCATCACTGTAAAACGAACAAGCCACCCCTCCGCAATTATCGGATCCCTCAGCGTGATAATGCTGTCTTATCCGTCAGCATCCGCGCCCTTGTTTCCAAATCTTCGGGAACTAACATGGTATGCTGGTGGATATCACTTCACTGCAGAGTTCCTGCGCATGACTCTTGTGCCCTCCCTGCGGGTCTTGACCCTGCGGTTTACCTCAGCTTCCTCCAGCTTCCTCTCCCTCCTTTCGTCTCTTGGGACCTTGTGCCCTCACCTCCAAAACATGACATTGAAATATTACCCTGCAATGGAAGACTTGTCCAATAAACTTTCCCCTTTCATCGCACAGTCTATTTCCCAGCTTCGCAATCTCCACACACTGATGCTATGGGACCTAGCAAATCCAGGCATGGATCACATCATGCAGCTTCAAGCCCTGCGGACACTGGACTTGGACCTAAGGACATCGTCAGTCGGGGAGAGGCAGTCACTTTTGCCATTCCCTGGCTTTCATCATTTGCATTATTTGTGCCTTAGATTTGATGCATTCGGGCGAGCCATGGAACTCTTGAGTTCACTCGAAGTTATCAGAAGCAAAAAAATCAAGATCTCCTTCACGCCCGGGAAGGCAGAATCCTCCGAGAGTCTATCTGCGTCACTATTGCAGTTCCTTGCCATCCTCCTGGAGATATGCGACAACAAGGAACTTCAGCGCTTCAGCCTAATGGGATCGAGAGTCGTCATCATACACACAGAATTTGCCACCTTCGCGCCTTTGCGCGCATTTCGCAATTTAATCGTGTTACAGATCGAGAGGGGGTATTCCACGTCTATTTCCGATGGGGAGTTGTGCCAGATGGTAGCAGCATGGCCAATGCTTCAAGTACTCAAAATTAGCTGCTATATTGCAATTGATACTACCGCAGTGCCAACGTTCTGCGGGCTGCTAGGCGTGCTTCGACTCTGCCCCTGTCTAACTTCGCTCGCTCTTGCCATTGATACCACGAGGCTGGAAGGCATCAATCTCAGAAACCCCGGCGGTGAAAACCTTAACACACGTCTCAATGACCTCACCCTCGGCAATTCATTGATAGTTTCCCCGCTAAACGTAGCTCTCATCCTCAGTGGTATCTTTCCCTGCCTCGAGCAGGTCAATCTTGATTGTTGGAATACAGCTCCAATGGACTTGTTATTATCAGCACACGACAAGAATTCAGCGATGGAGAAGTGGGCGTCCGTGAATAGCCTCCTTGATGGTTTTAACCTAGTAAGAGAGCGTGTTGTGACTTCAGGATAGCGGGTGGGTAGTACAAGCACTACAGTGATGTAACGGCCGGTGTATATTTATTCATTCGTGGCAAAGCGAGTATCCGTCGGAATGTGTTAGATAGCATTGCAATTCGGAAACTTAGTTGCACCGGATAAATGCCAGCGTTAACGCACGCAGGTAACCAATAAGGACATCAGACGTGCTCTTGAGGCCACGCTTCTTCGCGATCTCTGTAACAGACTTATCGGTCGAACCAAGCGGCGAGTATGCTTGCAGAACAATGTTCTTCGACTTCTAGTAATCAAGAAGTTCGAGCTGCGGATTGTACAAATGGATTTCGGGCTACGTATTTCAATGGTCAGCTTTGAATGGCGACATTACGTCAAACACACCTAATTGACAGCCAGGATGACCTCAGCTGTGGGCAAAATACTCTCGAGTACCGTCTGGGAGAAGTTTGATGCGCCGATTGTCTCGACTTTGACTGACTGATGGACTGGTAAATGATGAGAATGATACACGCAATGTTACAGTGAGATGACACGACGGAAGTGGCTCCATTAGCATGGCCACATGTTCGGTGATATTGCGTGAAGACGGAAGGTAAGGGCGTCTACGAGGTCATACATATTGTCAAACAAATCTACAAACGCTACGATCAGCGTTACCCTTCAAAGAAAGAAAAAAGCAGACGCACCGATAAACTTATTCTCAAGGGTGAACCGGATGATGGGTATAATGACCTCCTGCATCTGCGACAAAATCTTAGGCGAAGATTCAATGCACGAGACAACCTGCACAACTTTATCAGATGCTTTGAACGAACATGATGGCGAGAGTACACGCAGTCTCACTAGTTTTGGCAACTCCCATAGCGCCGTATACTTTATCGTCGTCGCCATCCGTCACGAGAGATTCCACATCAATGCTGCTGGGATCGTTTCGTTCTGCTGTGCCAGACCTTCTCTTGCGAGGCATAAGTAAGGCTCACACTAGATACATGCCGTCAGTGTATCATATTAGCATCTGCAAGATAAGGCTCACCAGCCGTGCAGTGAGCTGCGATGCCATAGGCAGAAGCTCTGTTTTGAACCGGTCAACTATAGTTTCCATATTGTGATTGAGAATTTCGAGGTCCGTTTCATCGGACAGCTTGAGACGATCTGCAACAGCCACCATCGAAATCAATGAGTGCATCAATGGTTTTGGAAACCAAACCCACCTTGCACGACCTTGCCTACTTGCGGAGAGACAGCGTCCCTGACTAGAGAACCAGAGTTAGCTTAGACGCAGCACAGGAAATTTCTGATGCACCAGAGTCGTGGACGATAACCAACTCGGTGATGGCCAGCGCAGCTTGCACACGTGCCGGGAGTTCGTGATGATCCAGGGCCAACGCCACAGCGCAAGAGTGGCTATTCAAGTTCTAAACAGAGCCGACGTCGGCACGAGAACAACGCTTGTAGTAGAGATGCCTACCTCTTCAGAAGCCCATATAATACCAGTTTTGGTCACTACACCAAGGCGTAAGCATGAGGGAGGGTGTCACTGCTGGAGATGTGGTGAAGAAAGACCCGTCGTCTAGGGTTTCCAAGAAGTCACTGGGATGACTGAGTGAGACCTTTATCGGAAAGACCATAAAATGACATACGTAAGGACTGAGAATTCGTTGTCTAACATTTTGGGCTGATAGAGATATGCGCTTGACGGAACACTCATGCTGCTCGTCATGACAATCAAGGTCAATCTCGCGCTTGATACTGCAGACTTGTCAGCACATGCAACAGTGCGCATGTATATTCATGGATACTCACCAGCGCTGACAGGGTCTGCCTTCGTCGCAAGTCATATGGCTGCGTCGACAATAGAGGCACACGTGGTTAACCTTTCTCCGTTTCCTGGTCTTTCTCTTTCCGGGATCGTTCGCCTCTGGTGTATGGGAAGCCGATTCTAGCTCATGATGACCAGTAGGATCCATTGCTGTCAATGGGCTAGCATATAGATGAGCGGCAACGGCATAGTTTATCATGGTGTGTGGGAAAACTTGAAGCATAAACCCAAGGTATATGAATCAAGGAAAGATCGAATCGAATAAAAGCGAAGGAATAGTGCTGTCATCGACTCGTAGAAGGCTAGGTTTCAGAGCCTGATCCAAGCCTGATCACACGATGTTGGAAGCGTGCAACATTTGCAACGTATCATGATCGCCAACTCTGTAGGGTGAAATCAACAAGCCGATTGCGTGCAGACAGTAAGTAGTAGACGTACATCCACAGTTCGGCGGAGGAGTTGCCTTCGGGTGATCTTCCTGGCGTGAAGACGCCCGTTCTTGCTGGGACGACTTCTTCAATCTGTAAAACACGTCAATGCGTGATGGCAGCGCTAAAAATAGTAAAACGTACCAGTAGCGAACCCCCATATGAAGTCCTTCGGTAGCTTATCGGCAACTTCTGCAGAGGTCATGCTACTATAGAGGTCCCATGTGACGATTTTGACAATTATCCGGGTGAATGCACTGGGAATTTGAAAGTAAACAACGCAATCTGGTTTGCTGCCTTGTTCAGCCTGAAGTTGCTGCCTCGGTAGTGACAGATGGACGGGAGAAAGATCATGGTAAAGGCATTCGATGTGCCAGATTGCATGGCGTCAAATGCACCTGACAAGTTTGATCCAAGGAACGCACGCTTTTGAGTAGACATGGAAATGTATTCCGGATGGTGTCGAACGCGTGAGCCATGGTGCAATGCATGTGCTGTCCGATATTTGTCCGCGACAGTGGATCGAATGATAGGATTGATAAAGCAAACTATATAACAGCCGCCCATAGCTAGTACTTGCCTTCGTCCCCGTTGCTGTCAACGTTCAAGTCAGTCAGTTATCATATCAGTTTCAAACTCCGCCGCTGGAACCGCCGTACTTGGTGCAGGCATTTTTGCCAGGTATGCCATCACGAACATTCACAAAGCTTATAATGATGCTATTTAAACAGCACACCTTCCTGCACTGTAAGCACTTGGCTCTCTCACGCCAAAGCTCAGAGCCGTTTACTCGCGATCAGAAAAGACCGCAGGCGAGTCTGCTACCCAAGCAACAATCATCCTCAGCACCACCCCTGATGTCTACTTTGACAGGGATCCATCTTCAAGTCTTGATGCACTCCTTGCCAAGTCCGACATTTCGTCCGTGATCGTCATCCTCCGAATCACCCAACAATCGTCCATCGGCTTGAAAGCACTTGGAGAAGCCTGTTGCACCGGACGTGGCCTCTGGTGCCAAATTGATCGCTCAGTATGAGGCGCAGTATAAGCCCAAGGGACTCGTGTGGAGAATAGCCGAAAATTTTAAGGCTGAACCAGGCTTCATCCTCACTGGCCGTGCTATCGCTCCCGGCAAGATAGGAAAAGTCACCTTCTTCAGCTCTCGTACAGTCAACTTCATCGACAAGGATTCAAAATGGTGTGACACCCCATGATGGACTGTTCTGGAGGTAAGATGGTGTTAATCCCCTCGTGCTGATGCGTGGTCTGACAAGCTTCGTCATCTGGGCTGTGTCTTCGCTTCCATCGGAGTAGTATCTTGACGGTGGCTTCCTGGTAAGATTCGTGTTGTGCTTACCTCAATCAGCTAACACGTCGCTGTGCATAGCTTGATGGTGGTGTGGTCAGTCCCGCAGTGAACACTTACGGAAACCGCAACTGACTTGCTTTTAGCACTCCGCCGCGGCCCTTCGCGTCGTGCTCCCAAGTGCGATGACCCACCTGTACGGGTTTGTGTCTCTTAATAAGGAGTGATTTTCGCCCCATGATACCATCAACACGATCATAAAAAACGCGGATAGTTCAAATGGCATTTTTGAGCTCTGTTTCGTTGCACCTAGCCTATCTGGTTCCGACTCAGGTCGAGGAGTGTCCGGTAAGACATTTTTGTGAAAGATTTGGGCCACATCATGCTTAAAGCCTTTCCAGCCGTTGTTCTCCGACATGCCTCATACACACTCCACCCAAGACCTCCGTCTTATAGCAAGAATTCTGGATGGAGGGTCACGCATGACAATGTTGTGCGTCAATGTCTTTTCACAAGTTTTGAAGATTGCAACTAATTCCTTCCTACTAATTTGACTGCAAGACACGTTCACTGCTGGCTGCCGCAGACCACCACTCACCGATCGATCATCATCATTGTAGACTGATGCAACTTGTCGTCCTGCCGCAGATCACCAATATCTGACATACCTGTGGTGCAGAGACCGCCTCCTGCCATAGATCCGCAGCAACCCGTTTCTGTTCGCCTCAGCAAATTTTTCGCTTCTATTCTCATAAGAACCCAGTATACCCTGTTTGGAGCAAAGAACCTCGCGATCGTTTGGATGTGAGTCTCATTTTCTTGTTTCTTTCGTATCTGATATCTCCGTTTGCGCAAGAGTGCCTGCCTCCCTGGAGCAACGCAGGGGACTGGTCATTCTTGCAAATGAAGCCCGCTGTCTCCTTGTGGGAGTTCTCGTCCTTCCGCTTGCTATCACTGTTGAATTATCATGCATCCGTCTGCATCATGATATTGCGTTGCCATCTGCCGCTGGGCCACTGTGGGTTTTTCCCTTCTTATTGATTTGGCTATGACACTGTCGCATCTTCCAGTGCTCTCGCTGAGCTGTAAAGTTTGAATAGATGTGTCAGAGTGCGACAATTCACTTATACTTAAATGTACACAGTAACTGCGGTGTGTTCACCTACTATGCCCCCGGCACAACGGTGTCACTTGTCTCAATCCACGGATGACGGTGAAGTCAATCTTCAAACGACTTGTATGGACCAGGCTACCCAAGGCTCGGACGAGGGGTCAAAGATGCTGGACATCGAACTCTCAGTCTCCAAAGACTGCGCCCCTCCTTCGCATCTGGATGAATTTCCAGAAGGTGGCCTTGCAGCTTGGTCCACTGCCTTTGGATCGTAAGACTTAATTTTTGATGGCAAGTTTACTCTTACTTGATTTGCTTAGGTTTCTTATGCTATTCTGCGGCTGGGGGTAAGTGTCAATCCCTCCAGAGGACATTGAGCGCTGGGCTCTTGAATGCACGACACGGGGATGCAAGCGCAAGAAGGGTTCCTCAAAGCACGCTTAGAAGCCCGTGGAACGTTGGCACTGATTACACGACTTGTGAAGCACTAGTTCAAGAGCCTGATAGAAACTTTGCGAGGCGAGAAACATTGTTGCTCGGCTGTAAAGGAGGCGCTGAGCACGCGAACAGGCAGGCGAAATCTACGTACTAGTTAAACCATGGGTCACTGTTAGAAATGCATTGTGTCAGTCGCTATCTGTTGTTGTGGTCCAGACTCCGGAGCAGACCGTCTGCGCTCAAATTGGTGTAATTCATTGATGAAAACCTTAAAAACACGTTTTGCATGACCAAGTGCAGCTAAATATAACGTGAGCCGAATAGCTTGAATTTGTATGTAACAAACGGCGGTGTTGGCGTACATGTACAACGCGTTTTCGTACGTACACTTCTTCTTCTTTAACATCATGGCTTTCCGGATCTTGCACACTTGCAACCTTTCGCTTTGCTTGCAGCTGCATCGAGGACTTTTGGTGAGCTCATCTTTTTCCGCTTTGAGTTACTTCTTTTTGCGGAGAGGACAGTTCTGTAAGCTGGACTACTAGCTTGCTTGTGCATTCGGCTACTCATATATCTTACTAGATTGGTTTGATGCCCTTGAAGAGGATCACCGACCACTATTGAAATATTGACCGAGCGTGAGGTTATTCGCAACCTCCAAGCCATCTGCATGGACGCTGACAAGACTCCACTCTCTGCGGTCGGGACTTATCGACCCATACGTTTACACTTCCTCTAACTATGGTTCATACAGGTTGCTCGTACGGCTATTGGTGTTCTCGCCACTGAGAATCGGAAGACTTGGTCTTCCCTTCGACATGAACTCGCGGAGGACAAGACCAATGCAGCTTGCTTGCGCCTAGTCGATGACGCGTTGTTCGTGGTCTGCTTGGATGATGCAGCCCCAGGTCGCGATGGCGTCGGCGCGCTCGTTCGAAACGGCGAAAAGGGAGAAGACCTTGCTGCCCTGTGCAGTAATTTCCTCTGCGGAAGTGTGCAGGTTGGCACGTGCACTAATCGGTGGTATGACAAAGTGAGTCAGTGTTCACGATACTTGCTAGTATCTGATCTAATTCGTTATTTGATTCAAGTTACAAATCATTGTATGGTGCCGCTGGCATCAATTTCGAACATACAGGTGTTGACGGTCACACGGTTTTGAGGTACATCCTAGTTGCCTCCAACGTCAGGTTTGCCGCTCATGTCTTCACTGAAGGCCTTATGCTGCTTGCCCGTTCAACCAATCCCTCCGCACCCACGTTTTCCGCATGCCAAATCCTACAAACCTCCCAAGTCGACGGCAAACGGCAATTTGCCCTTATGCTCTCAAAGTTTCTCATACGATACTTCGCCCTCTAAACTCGTGTGGACCCTTACTCCTTTAATTATAGGTGGCATTCGGTATGCTGAGACGCTACTTAGCGACTTTATATGTCAGAATGATTGCCAGGCGCTCGAGTTCAAAGGTTATGGAAAAAATTTCATCACGAGTCATGGGTTCAGCCCCGATGCGTTCGTGCAGATGGCTTTCCAGGCAGCATACTTCGGACTCTATGGTCAGGATGCGCTTTTCGCGATTCTGAAATCTTAATTCTGACTTTAAATAGGGAGAACGAAGTGTACTTATGAACCAGCAATGACGAAGGCTGCGAGCGACACGTACAACTTAAAAAGGAGTGCAGTCATCACGGGATCTTGTTCCGAAATTTACTGCACACAATGGAACAGGGCAAACTACGCATTCGGGGTCTCCAAAGCAGCGAGGAGACGGAAATGAAATCAATTTTAAGGGCGCTCAGTTCCAAAGTTTAATATATATAAGAAATTCGGTGAGCACATGAAGGCCACCCTCGCTTCCTTTTGGTACCAATTGTGCGCTCATTAACCATGGACATCGTAGTAAGTAAATATAATTGAATCATGATGGGTATGTACAAACTAATGTGCGAAACTTGATCTCATCGTGGTCCGCACGTTTAATCTACAGCTAAGAGAACGTCATACGGCAAGTCCGACTGTTACCTGATAGTTATTTCAAGTTGCTGGGTAACCGGTATGACCCTCACCAGATTCATTCGCTTTTACTCCCATCGGACGTTCAGCATCCCAGGGCGAGCGCCATGCAACCATGGACGGAGCGCAATAGCCGCTATGTATCTTACACCACTCCTTGGAGGAATTTCTACCTTCTCCATGCAGCGCATGCCAGGCCCGATTTCATAACAGACGACATTATCAAAAAAACGAAGTCTTTGGTTATCCAGAAAGGCCACTATCAAGATCCGTCCTCGGCGCTCAAGGAGGTGGTGTCTACTGTAACTGCAAGCGTAAATGAGGACGAGCTGGAAGCGATAGCATCCCTTATGCATAAAAACGGAACGCGATGGTCGAAAGCGCGACTAGCGGATGATTCCCCATCTCGTTTAAAACCGGCGGACCTTCAGGATGACATGGTGATGATTAGGCGCAGGGTACGAGATGAGCTTGTGAAACGGGGGGTCCTTCAACGCCAGGCTCAAGATGTGGCTGACGTGTGGTGTAGTAAAGTATGCGCCTATCATTTCACAGACCATTCGCTGATGACATGCATTAGTTTCAAGCTGTGGAGCTGCAAGGCCGCATCATGGGACATTGGTCGACTGCTGTGTGCCCTTGGTTGTACGACAGGCAAAAAGATGCTGCAAAGGAGAAGGATGTATTGGATTTTATGAATAAAGTTAGCAGAACGTGTTAGATCTCATCGATTTGCTTGGTATTTACTAACGTGTGCAGATCAGTACTTGGGTTGACAGTACGATTATCCTGCAGCAAGGCAAGCCGGCCTTATCGAAACTTCGCAAACGTACTTGGTGTCACACTGGCAACACTTCGATTCGTCCCAAAACTGGTGCAAACATGGCTGCTCCTATCGGGCCCGGTTCTCGCAAACCTGACGGTGTATTGGTGGATACCACGAAGCCTATCCACCTCCTTGAATGGACGGATGTTATCTCTGCGCTAGAGTTCAAATATCGTAACACTGAGGCTCTCATGAAGGATGCAACAGATTACATGTCAGAGATAGCACGACTCGTTTTGACGAATCAGATCGATCGGCGGTATTTCGTGGGTCTGCTCTTGTTGGGCACTGATCTCTTCGTGCTCATCTACACTCGCGGAGGATCGTCCATAACTGCTCCGATCGACATATATCACGACGTTGACGATTTCCTCAATTGTATGGTGTGGTTCAAGCACGCCGACCTGGAGTTCCTCGGTTATGATAATTCCATTGTAAGAGACAGCCGCGGCTTCACGATGGCTTTGAACGGGGACACCGAATTAGCGCGCGAGGCCATGACCGATATTGTGTCGGTGGTCTACAATAGCAATTCGGCTATTGGTCGCTCTACCAGGATCCTGGGCCTTACCTACCAACGCTCCCATGCTAAGACGGACAACTTGATTGTGAAGGACGTGTGGCAGGACGTTCGACTCGCCTCAGATGGAGAGATTCACAAGTTGCTGGAGGATCGTGGACGTATCGATGAGACACGCGAACTTTTAGGCAGTAGGTCCAACTTAGATCTGTGACGCGCACGTTGATCTTATTGAAGCAACAGGCGGGTTCCCAGAACGTATTTCTAACACGCCCGAAGAGGCTGAACTTACAGAAGAACTGTTTCAGTCCTGGGGTACTCGACCCCAATGGGATGATTTGAACGTCGAAGGGATGTACCCCTGGCATCTTCCTATACGAGATGATCGATTTTCTGTGAAACCTCTCGAGATGACGGATGGCAATGACGGCCAACAAGCTTTGGATAGTGTGCCAAACATTCTAAAGGGAATGACCGAAGCCAGTGACCCCTTAGTCCACTGTCGCACAGTATTTCGCACCCCGGCCGTCAGATGCACTTGGTTCTCCTGTCGCCGTGAGTTTTTTCATTGTATATTGGATTCACTACTAGGTAAGCATGAAATCACCAAAGCGCCTCCTATCTCGTTTCATACATTGATCATCTTCAGGTCATCTTGAAGCGTGCAGGCGTGGGATCATGCATCGTGACACCAGCGACGGTAACGTTTGGTTCTGGGTTCCCCAGACAGATCCCCATTATGCAGTTCCGGAATGGTATCTATCACCCCAGACTGGTAAACCAGAGTTCTACACCACAGAAGTCCCTGCACCCTGGTTTCCCAAGCGTCCTGGGATGGCCGGTGATTTCGGCCTTGGCCTGAACATGTTGGATGAAACCGGTGCGGCCAATGCTGTGACTACCACTGTGCGTTCTCATGTCATTTCCGTTTTTTTGTACTCATTTTTTGCAGGGGACTTTTCCTTTTGGCACCACCGCCGATTCAAAAGAGGCTCCCCAACTCACGCATGACCTAGAGTCGTATATTTTCCTTATTTGGATTGTGGGCGTGAATTTCAAGGGTCCGTACCATCAGGTCGAACGCTGGCCTGATCTTCCAAAGCCGGGACCCATTCCTGACAATTCTATGCCCAACGACAAAGCCAGCGACCTCATGTCTATCAAATTTCAGCGACCCTCCTGCCACTGGTCTGGCAAAGGTCAGCCTTCTACCTCGGTCAAACGGTTTTCCGCAGTGCAACGCACCTCGGCCACAAGTGACGATGAGGAGTTTGAAAGGCGGAATGCGATAGTCCCGGAGTGGGCCAAAATGGGCTCCCTCGACCTGCGAACCGAGCCTGTGCTGCGCCAGAAAAAAACCCTCTCTTGTGAGATATTCGACCTGTCGCTTCATCCATATTGGAATGTCGGCAAACTCAGTGATGGATGGCGCAAGTTATATAACTTGCTGTGGCCAACGTCTGAAGACAGTCGCACAGTCGATCTGAAACGCTCATCCTTGACCCATGCTGCACTCATTAGCGTGATAAGAGAAATGATACTTTTGATACCTCCGGCTGATGATGGAGCGCCCAGCAAGGTGGTGGTCGAAAATGCTCGACAGAAGTATTTGTCGTCTATCACACGCTTGGTGAATGTGGACAAGTACAAGTTTGTCCCCCCTGCCTCTCCGTCTCTTTATGACTCTGGAGCCTCGGTTCCACCACCACCTTCCCATCCTTCTCGTGTTGCCCTGTCATCCGCGCCACCCTCATATCACTTCATCAATTATAATCAGGAGTCGATGCATCGTTCATCTCAGAAGCGCCCCTCAGACACGTCCATCAGTGGACCTTCACTACAAGGAGGCGCTTCTTCACTACAAACTGCTGGTGATATTGGTAGTCGTTCCTCTGGCCCTGCGTCTAAAAGTTCTGGTAAACGTCGGAAAGTCTGATCCCAACTCGTCGCTTCTCAATTTGTTACTTCTCTGTGTCCTGTACGTTTACGATCTATTTCGCAGAACTCATTCAATCATGTATGATAGGGATCAGTACACTATTATTATTCCTTTTACCTGTTCCATTGTCGTATGTATTATCATTCGATGGGATATGCACAATTTGCGCTTATTGCTGAATATTAATTGCAACACAACAACAACACATTCATACCGGATTTACTGTAGTGCATACTTTAGGTCTCTGCGCATTACAGCCGTGCTTTATTCATCTCCCCCGCTTCTGACAACGTCTCACCGAGGACGACCAGAGGGATTTTGGTAAAGACGAAGGACAGGAAGAGTAACATTTGTACCATAGCACTCGCATACATTATTTACCACGTGCAACTTATGCATTCATTATTCGAATTATTAAACTCCAGAGCCAGGTTTGACGATTAGGTCGTCGATTATACTGCGGTCGACTGGGATATTAGCTTTACGCAAGTATTCGTCGTTCCTATACAGATGTCAACGTTTCTCCAACCCAGACATAACATTTTCTCACCAGAACTGGGGATAACACAGGCACAAACGCGTTAGGGAGCATTCAGTCTTCCCGGATGATATACACTTACCTTCGAGTAATGTCTGTTGCCAGAGTCGCATCTGGAAGATGTGAATCACATCATTCATTCCACGGGTGTCAAGGGAAACGTACAAGATCGTGACGAGTGTTTGACCTTCCTGCCATCTCCTTTTCTTTACGAATTTGATGCATGCCACTAGATTGCAGGCGCTACTGGAGCCCAGGAATAGACGATCATTGTGAACGAGGTAGCGGGACATGGCAACCGCCTCCACGTCAGTTATCCTTCGTCTTCAGTGAGCTCCCACTGAGGTCGAAAATGAAGGATTAAACGAACCGGAACACGTCATCTATGATCGGGATCCCAGGGTCGATGTTGTTTGTCATCCGGTTGATTCCTCTGGAGATAGATAAGTCAGACGGGAAAATTAGAATGGTGCTTGTATGCGCACATTCCCTCGACTACTGTGTCAACTTGATGCCTTCGTTTCGTTCCTTCAGCTTCTCTGCGGTCGTACATTACGCCGTGTTTGACCTGGGGGTGTGTGAGAGAAAGTCGGGCAGCCAACAAAGACAGGCTTCGACCTTGTTGTAGTGACCACTGCCTTCTGGATCCGCTAGGACGACCTGCACCTCATTCTTTGATTTGAAAAATTGCCCAATGCCTGCGATCGTTCCGCCCGTCCCTAGTGCATACAGTGTTAAAAAACCAAACAACTTGAACAGAACATACGCGCACCTGCTCCAGATACAAATGCATCAACATGGCTATTGGTCTGACGCCAGATTTCAGGATCAGTCCCGTCGTAATGGGCTTCAAAATTACTGCGATTCTATGCGTATGTGAGTTTAGTGACCATTTGTTTTATCAAGACGAGCACCTCAAATTGGTCGGCAAAGAAGCCCCTTGGCTTGCTTAGCAGATCTTCATCCATCGGGTCGTCAATGGTGCCTTCTGCATTAACGTGCGACGATATGGTCGTGACCACTACAGATGCAGAACCTGTATTGAGCTCATGGCTGATATGGGCGTCCTCCAAGCCTTTCGCTATATCTGAACGTCTGAATTCGATGGCTGCTCGCCTGGCGATGTTCTTTTCGCAAATGACCCCCGTGAATATCCATTGCGTGACATTCCTCGATAAAGATATTGCTCACCACATACTGCAATGATCATGTCGATTCTAGTAAAGAAAATGGTAACCACGATATGGACTTGCACCTGCTTCTTATCGACGATGCTCGCAGGACGAACACGGCATCATTGAAACATAATTTTGCGATAACATTCTGATGTCAATGCTAAAGTGGATGTCTCTCGAGTAGAAGAAAATGGAGTGGCCGCGGTTCCGCAACTTAGTCCATCATTGGATATGCCCATCCCAATCATATTCTGAGAGTCGTCCGAGACAATGACGACTCATGACGTGTGTTTGAGAAACGGGGCTTTGTTTGAATTCTCATTCATAAGTCTTCTGCATTTACAGGCCGATGGAATGCAGAGTATGCTCAGCATGTTAAAGGTGTCGCTCCCGCTTTTGTTGCTACATCACTTCCTCGACATTGTCAGTGGACTGGAGGTGAACATTCAATTCAGACATGTAGCACACCTGGTTCAATTATCGTGGCGTAGACTTCCTCAACATTTTGAGCTTCCAAGAGCCGCCGACATTAATACATTCCAGCTAAGCGCCGCAACATAGCTTGAATATTGCTGTGGTACTTATGCAGCTGAATCAGCTCAAGTAACCCGCTTTTGGATGGGGCGGGGAGGCCAAACATGTGTAAATACTCTCCTCCTCGTCTCTGGCATTGGCGCCAGGCAGCACGTTGCCAAGACTTTGTACATCTTTCGATTCCTTACCCGAAGACCAATACCTGTGGCCTCGCAACAAGCAACCTGCTGTGATTTCCTCTCGACATTGCAGGACTCCGGCGGCCACTCCGCGTCGCACAGCAACTAGCGCGTTCTACCACTTCTATCCCCGACGGCGCGCGTCACTTAGTTTTTGGCAGAGAGCCGAGATACAACTTCTCTGTACGTTCGCTCACGATTATATGATTGCCCTTGCGCTAACCTGTTTCAGATCCTGAGCTCGAAGCTCCATCGACTTTCGAGCTCCGGTACCTTGTGCTTGTCCGTCCCTTTCTTCTGGGATGACCGTCTCCCATAGAAAACGACAACACCAGCCGGATGAAATCCAAAGTACGTGGTTCCTTCCACCCATTCCAATGGTATCGTCTGCTTCATGGAATACCTTTCTCACGCTTCATTTACGTAAACTGTGCAGCTGTAAACGAGCTCGGCTTGCAGATTCAATGCGATTGCTGTCAATGCGACTTGACGCATTCCCCTCGTATCAAGTGCGCCGATCCTATCTGTGAGCCAGGAGATGGCGTGGATATCTGCCCCGCCTGTTTTTGTGCTGGCAAAGAGTTCGCCAAACATAAAGCAGGTCATGCATACCAAGTTATTGTATGACATATTCACGCTTGATACACTTCCTTGCGTTGGATTCGTATGCTAGGAACTTCATTCGTATCCGATTTTCTCTGCTGACTGGGGGGCAGATGAGTAAGTCATCAATGTCATCCGCATCGCTTCATCTGAAACGTATTTACAGGGAGCTCTTACTTATCGAGGGAATATCTCAGGGAAGGCCTTGGAAACTGGTAGATGATTGCAGAACATATTGGTACTCGCACAAAGGAAGATGTCGAAGAACACTACAACAGCGTATATGTTGATTCCCGCGATTGGCCGCTTCCTGACGTCTATATGATTCAAGTCGTTCCCTTCACTGAGTGAATCATATTACAGCGGATGGATGTCGAGTTTAACATCGACCCAGATGAATTTCAGGCTCGCAAGCGCAGACGAATGTCAACCATGGCCACTTCCCTACCTCCACCACCCAAGGTAGCCCCAACCTCTGCTCCTGGGGTACACGAAATTGCCACCTTCCTCCATGGCAGGCTCGAGTTTGAACACGAGCTCGATAATGAAGCGGAGGATCTTGTGAAGGATCTAGAATTCGGAATTTGCCATGCATGGGGCGGCGATCAGATTATGGAAGACGAGAACGACCCAGATGTACGTGCTAGGGCACGTATGCAGGAAGGGCGCAAAACTGTTGCTGGTTCCAGGAACAGCAGTCAGCCACCCGTCAATGGTGTCAATGGCATTGTAAATAGCAACGGACATCTTTCCATGAACGGCGAATCCCGTGTCAAGTCAGAGGAACCGTCTAACGAACAGCAGGCTTCAACGGAGGAGGATGCAGATGCAGAAGAAGCAACGCTGCCTCCCCCATATGAGACGGACGAATCACTCGCCTTTAAGCTAACCCTGATGGAGATGTACAACCAGCGTCTTGACAAGCGAAGAGAAGCTAAAGCTATCATGTATGAACGAGGTCTCTTAGAATATAAGAAGGTATGTTGACGTGTGTGCGCACGTCAAAAGCTCAACTCCTTTTTCAGATGCAAGCTGCAGAAAAGAAGCGTCCAAAAAGAAGAAAAGGATATTGTTCAGCGGCTCCGACCGTTCGCTCGACTCCAAACTGCTGAGGATTTCGAAGTTTTCACAGCTGATATTCTCTGTAAGAACTTTTAGCATTGTGGTGGAAAAGCGCTGATGATGTTACTGCAACAGACGAAGCCATGCTAAGGAAGAGAATACAAGAACTGCAGCATTATCGACGAATGGGACTCACTACTCCGGCTGATATCGACAAGTTGATCATGACTCCATTCGTCGGGTAAGAATTGTACCACCATCATTTTCTCAAGCAGCTCACACGTACGGTTAGGCTCAAGCGAAAGCAAATCTATCTCGCGATTATTATTCTTCAGAACGTCTCGCACAGCTTCGCGCATCAGGCAGCACGAGTATGTTATTTCTTCATTTTCCCATTTTTTACTGACCCTGTTGCAGGAGATTCGGAAGGTCGTAAAAGCCATGAGAGAGAATGAACTCCGAAACTTGGGACCCCTGCTGGAACGGGTCCTCCGATCCGCAGACCACGTTCGTTTATTCCATCAAGTATCATATAATGGCTTACCTTGCTATCTAGCTGCCCCTCTCAATCTTGCCAATAGCCCGTCCTTACATTTGCTTACTCCAGCCGAGCAGACCCTCTGCTCGCAGCTCCGAATTTTACTTAGACCTTATCTTGTCATCAAGGAGACCCTCGTCCGGGAGTACGCTCGTCGTGGAGGCAAGCTTCGCCGTAGGGAAGCGCGTGATCTCGTCAAGATTGATGTGAATAAGACGAGTCGAGTTTGGGACTTCTTGGTGCAAGCTGGTTTCCTCAAAATCACACCTGACCCGCCTGCTGCTGCTGCTCAGGATACCTCGTACGTGTGACTTTCCTTTTCCCCGTAGCTGTGATACTAACGAGATTCTATAGTATGAACGGTATCTCCCATACATCACTCAGTGTATTTCCATCCAAGGAGACACCACGTATTCCACCACATCCTCCCGCCACAGGGAATCTTTCTATTAGTCAAAATGGATTTGGTCACAGACCAATGCCTAACCACACACCACATAGCATATCTTCCCCACTATGGCCTTCGATGTGATGTCCTTGCTATCTTTATCCCGCCGTTTGCTTCACCTAGTCGAGGCGGTTCACTCCATCCTCAAAAAGCCGGTCTTGTTGATCCACTGCCCAACGGCATCAATATTGTGAGTAAGTATCAGCACATCGCCCACACTCTCTCACTGACATTGTGCGCCTGAACAGAAAACATCTCAAGTTGAATGGAAAAGAGAGCGTACTGCCCGTTCTGCGCTCAGTGACACGTCGTTTAGTATGTCTTATCTTTCTCAGTCATAATAACATTTCAGGCTGATGCTACGTGTAGTCACAATAAGTTCGGCAATGTCGATGAACTCTCACCAAGGTTTTTTTGACGACATGGATGTGCGTAATCCTATATTCAATACTTGGTAATGTCCTCCTCTGCAAGTGCACTCCTCGCTTTTCCACCGCTTTCGACCTGACAGTGTTGATGCGATTGAACTGCTGCAACCCTCAATGCCTTCGGTGCTACATCTGCGTGTGATTTCAGCTCGCCTGTCCTCACTTTTGTACCACCCCCGACTAAACGCTGACGAAGAAATCGAACCTCATCCCACAACGCCTTCAGGTTTGCATCCAGCTGCACTCAAAGATCACCCACCCTCGCTCTTCTGTTTTCAATTCCACACTAACGAAGAAATCGAACTCTCGCAATGCCGTCGATATGGTCACAGACATGCAACTGGAGGGTGTTCGCAGCCTGCAGTAGCTACCTTTCTCTCAAAACGACTTCATGAACCAACAAGGTAACGCCTCCAGAATGTGTTCCCATCTAATCGTGAGTCTGATCCCAGTCCAAAGAGCCCCGAATGTCTGTGCCGTTTGACGACTGCACTCGCGAACTTGTCGTACGTCTGCTTCACTATATTTTGATTGTGGTTCTAGTGGCGCTGATCATGTACGCCAGAGTCCATCTGGCGAAGACGGGAAACGCGTCACTGTGAAGATCCAATTCCCAAACATTGCTAACTCGATTGCGAGCGACCTTGGCTACGTTAAAGTGGTTCTCACCAATGTAAGTTTGCTTCCGCGGGTGTTGTTCCTGGACCTTACGATTCAAGTATGTTTTCTCATGCCCACTTCTGAATATCTGATTTTATTCTCGATCTTGCCTCATTTCCTGCAATCGGACAATTCATTATATCCTACCTCAATATCAAGGTGATGAAAGACGAACTTGCTGACGAATGCCACTACTCTCGAGAGACAAGTTTCCTCGAGCAGTATAGGAGACCGGATTGTCTTGGTGCAGATGCACGGTTCAAAGTCCCATGGGTGTGGCCTGGTAGCACAGAGCGTGTTCTTGGCGTTAGTATTAGGGCTGTAATTGGAGCCTTACTGCAGGAGGAGCAGAACGAGGTGCGCACTTCTGCTATCGTCAATCATGAATCAGGCGTTTGCTGAATTTTGTGGTAGATTGCATCGCGAACCATCGAGCTCTGCTTGCGGGAGCTCTTCCAATTCAGGCTCGTGCAGACAGACTGTAACTTCACCAATTTTCTATGGGATTCAAGAGCACAACAGGTACGTCTCATGTTAGCACCTCGTATCTTTCACTTCTTGAGTTTCCTGGACGATCTTACCGACTGTTATTGCAGCTATTCCTATTATTAGTGGACTTTTGCGTAACGCGAGAGTACACAAAAGAATTCATGGACAGTTGGCTGCGCCTCCTTCAAGCAGCTGGATCCGAAGACTGTATCGCATGCACAGAATGGAGTCAGAAACTCGGATAGCTCACTGGAGAGGAGAATGAAGTACTATCTCCCCTTCACTATTCCTCGCATGTATTCACGTAACACGTTCGCAGCTCATGCTCAATGCGCACATTGACAGCATGATCCTCCTAGCTACCCCGTTTAAACTCACAACTACGCAGCCCTTCGCATGTGGATCTGGAACGCCATGGGCGGACATCACAGCTCAAATACGTGATAACATACCCTTGATCCTTAAGCATAGGCTGACGCCTCCACTGAGGGAAACTACAGTCTGAATCGGTGAGTCTTGCGGTAGATTTCCCTCCGAATAAGAGCTGCGTTTTTGTCACCACTTTTTTCCATGTTTCTTCGTGCTCTTTTACCCATTGTTGGTACTGTAGGAAACTGAGTGGGGCATTCTTGCTTGCTCCGATGTTGCGTGCTGTGGTGGACACCAAGAAGTTTTTGGACCAAGTGACTGACCTGTACAAGTTTGGTTGATGATGAGTCTGCGCTGTCCCGCTGGAGAGGATCTTCTTTGTTGCACCTCCATCTATCGATTCACTCGGATCGATTCCAAGCCTGAGCCTAAGCTGCAGTCCCAGTTCATCGTTAGCAATGCCTATCGACCACAGGAATCTATCCGTAAAGTCACCTTGCTTCGTGCATTCACCCCTAGATAAAGGAGCATTGCTACAGGACTGGCTTGAAGTCTATGCAAAGGATGACGAGTTACCCGGTTCAGATGTCAGAGTCGCCAAGGCTCTTCAACAATGTCATCGGCCTCCGCACCACGTCGAGTTGCCTTGCCCTGACGGGGGCAACCATGCACTCTCAGAAAACGACGACAATGATACATACGGCGGCAGTTTGACAAAACGGTTGGAGTTCGTGAAATGAGCAAGCAACTCGGTGAGTATTCTTATTCTCAGACTCTTTATCCACTCAGCAACCATGCTCTTCCAGGACGTGCTCGGATAAGATCCAATATCCAGAGTGTCCTCATAGTAACCAAAGCAAGGGATAACTGCCTCATCAAACTCACGCGTGAGCTAGCATTGTATCTGACACTCAAACATCGTCAAGGGAGTTGAGGCCTTATTGTGTGAGTTTAGAGCTCTGTAAATTGTTCAGGGTGTTTTACGAGGCCTTTGCCAGCTACGTAGACCATCAACTGTGCCATTTGCGGAGATTCGATGCCGAAGGCATCCAGAGAGATCATCCAGAATTGTTTGAGCCTCTCCCACGAAGACGATCGTCCAGCAGCAATTCTCTCTCTTCTTTGTCATCATCATCCACCCATCAGGATGATCTTAATACGCAGCTACGATACGGACTAGTGATATGTGTAGCAATAGTCCACATCTGTTCGATTTTGTCATCACGGTAAGCAATCCAACTTGCGCGTCTCGTTGACCCTGCTCATTCAAATGCTTAGCTTGGAAGAGATGGCACCATTCTTTTCACACCATGGCTTTTTCAGCGAATTGTTCCTCCCATTCTCCCGTTCGCGCTTGGTTCCCTTGGCTTTCTTACTAATTTTGGCTTCGCTGACTATCAAACGTCTGTGGACTCCGCCATCGACTCAGGTATTCGTGTTAACCTGCACATGCGATTTACCTGTACGGTATAGTGTGCTGTTTTTGACAAGGGAAAATGCTGCAAGGCTGTGAAAAGGGGGAGGCACTCGAAGGAGGCTGTTCTGGCGAATTTACCCTCTTCCGATCTTGTGGGCATGTGTTTATCATTCTGAAGGCTACGAACACCATATGACAATCGTGCAAGCCCATGGGCTATGTGCAGCCACACCCACCGGCTCCACTGCTTATTCAGTAAGCTTCTCACTATCACTAGTCGGTCACTGGTATTGACTCCTTTCTCGGTGTAGTTATCTGCTGGAGGATCCTTGGTTCACCCTGAAATACCTGCCATCCTCATCAGTCCCATCTGCTCTCATACGCCATCCTTCTGTCCCATGCTTCTCGATAATATGGAGCTACACATATGTATCCCATACAATTCTCGCAGTACAGCTTGGTTGTCTTTTGACGGCCGAGGCCGTGTGGAACTGCAACATTTGTCATTAGATGCTGCTTTTTATTCAGTTGCTCATGTTTCTTGCAGAGGGTGATCATATCAAAATAACTGCTTCCAATCACCCTTTCCCGATTGTTTGTGCGGATCAACAGTCGACTGATTGGTTCCATGCCATCTCATGAACCCTGAAATGGAATGAACACGAGTGTCAAAAATGATTTATTGTAATTGAAGAGGCCCCATCGTGGAAATTTAGCATGGGGAAATCGAGGAGCTTAGAAAGAATGAAGCAAGACAATATGTTTGATGAAAATTTGGAGGATGAAAAAGAGGATGAGACAATGTCTGACGATGAAGATGACAAATTTGACATCAATGACTCCTCATCAGTAAACTACAATTTTTCCCACAGACGTCAAAAATTTGTGTTTTCTGGACAGACAACCACAGACAACCACAGACCCCACAGTATGCACAAAATCACAGTACATATTTACTCCAGTTCTACAGGACCAGCAGGCCTTTACAGCAAACTTACATTTTACTAGCACTAGTACTAGCCTTAAGTAGTATATACTAGTATAATACAATTCAGACTTGAAGGCACTTGATCGAGCAGGACCTGTGGTGGCGAGTGAAGTGAAAGAAAGGCATCCGATTCAACATAGTAATACTAACACTGACATAAACATAGTAACTATCATGCATAAAAGGACACCATATGGATAGTACTACTACAAGGACCAAAAATCACAATGTAAAGTTTAATCAAGCCGGAGAGTGAGGTGACGGCTCCTCAAAGATTCTGATTTGTGAACAACTTTCGTCAGGAATCCGTATCGCACTGTCATAGTATCACAAACTTACCTGTTTGCACAAGATTGCCATGCCTCGAAGGTAAAGAAACATGAGACCAGCCATGTTTCTTAAAGATGACTCTCATACACCCCAAGCCCATATCTGTATCCTCCAACTTCTTCTCCATAGTGTCGACTTGAAATTTGAGCAAGCTGGCCATAACTTCGGTTTCACGAAGTTTACACTCTGCCAGCAGCTTTTGTGTGACAAGAACCTCGTACTTAGCTCTTACAAGATCCATTACAAGATTGGCTTCAGAGTCTGTTGAATCCAGTATTGACTGTTGAAATGTAAGGTACCTTCAAGAATGAAGGTCATTAACTTACTGTGGAACTGACAGCATCAAGAACTTCATATAAGTCACATACCCCCGGTTTTCCATCATTATTCCAACAACACGAATCGAGATTGTCTGTTTTGCCTGATGCACTTGTTGATAGTTTTCGTAGAGTAGTGGCAGCGATGGTCATCGTGAAGTTGGTTTTGGCAAATGCCAAGAAGGTACTCACATTGATTCATACCAGACTCAGCACTGACACTACCAGCGAGTGAGTCGTACTATGTCTCAACATTGTCCCTCGTGTGGAAATTTTTTTAAAGACCATACCTCTGTTGCTCGGCATGTGAGCCAGCCTTGGTCTGGATGTAACACCTGGCTAGAAGACCTGATCAACTCCACCACATTATCCAATCAAGATCATTCCATGGACTCACCAGATGCCTCAGATATCGAACCTATTCAAGATGTTCCAGGACTCAGGGACGATTTCTACGAGTTTGGTGATTTTGGCGCTGAAGAAGGGGATGTATCAAGAGTAGCACACGGAGGTGGAACCGAGCGCGAGTGCAGTAGCAATTTCGTGACTGACCACTTTCCCAACCCCCCTTTGGCCCATCAGGACGGCTACACATTTTTAGGCCTGTTTGACTCTGATGAAAATAGCATACATTGGAAAACGAACCTTTACTATCCTTTTAGCAGTCGGAGAGATTGGCAGCTTGCAGCATGGCTGCTACGTTCAGGCCTGAGCATGGGGAAGACTGATTCTTTTTTATCACTTGAAATGGTCAGTGTCAGGACTTCAATTTCACTGTCATCCCTTGAACTTATGACTTTTTAGACCAAAGATTTACCTTTATCATTCTGTTCAGCCAAAGAATTATGGGGTCAAGCAGAGATGCTGCCCAGTGGTTCGTGTTGGCTGTCTCGAGTCATTCCAACATCTCACCCTACAAAGTCACCTGTGGTTCTATACTGGTGTGATCCTATCAAGTGCATCGCTGCGATCTTCAACCATCCGTTATTTGACAACTGTATTGATCTCATGCCTTGCAGGGTGTACACCTCTACAGAGAAGAAGTGTTGTGTATTTACCGAATGGATGACAGGAGATGACACATGGGACATGCAGGTGTGTAACAACTCAAATTTCGAAGTCTGCAGCTGATGCATCCTCAAAGTTGGCAATCCCTGGTGGCGTGACTCTCCTCGGCACCATTCTCTCTTCCGACAAGACGAATATCACTTCGTTAACAGGGGATCACATAGCTCATCCGCTCCTGATTAGCCTCACAAATATACACATGAAGATACGACTAAAATCATCATCCAATGCATTTGTTCTCACAGCCCTTCTACCCGTCCCAAAGTTCATTCATAGGAAGAAGAGAATGAAGGGCGTGTTGGAGGATCGCCTCATGCACCAATGCCTCAACATTGTTCTCGAACTTTTGAAGCAAGCTGCTCGATTGGGCATCATGTTATCAGACCCCATTGGGCATAGTCATTACTGCTTCACCCCTCTCGCAAGCTACATTGCTGACACCCTGGAAGCAATGATGCTGGTGTCTGTTGGAGGAAAAACATCACCTGTCACTATGGCAATGTACACTCAATTTGGAGATCCCTTTCATCACGAACCTCGGACAAAATCAACAACTCTCACGCAGCTCACTGTTGTAAAGTCATGCGCTGATCCCATTGATGTTGAGGCTTTTTTCCGTGAAGCACAGAAGTTCTGACTGAACGGTGTCAAGAAACCGTTCTGGAGTGACTGGGTGCTAGTGGAACCTTCCCATTTTTTCATGCCAGAATCACTCCACCATATTCACAAGCAATTCTATGACCATGATGCAAAATGGCTCATTTGTGCTGTTGGAGAGTCTGAGATGGACTTCCGTTTTTCTGTCTTACAACCAATGACTGGCTACCGTCACTTTCAAGGAGGAATCTCGAGGCTGAAGCAAGTCACCAGGCGCTGTCAACGGCACATTGAACGATATATCATTGCAGTCAGTGCAGATGCAGTACCTACTGGCGTTCTCACTGCTGTATGTGCACTCATGCAATTCTGATATCTTGTGCAGTTGCCGCGCATTGATGAGGAGGATATAAGACGTATCTCAGATGCATTAGCTGAGTTCCACGCAAACAAGGACATGATCATTGTTGCTGGGGTTTGCCAGGGGAAGGGCAATAGAGTCATCAACAACTGGTGTATACCCAAGCTGGAACTGATGCAAAGCATCGTTACCAGCATTCACAACTCTGGTGTCATAGGACAATGGTCCACCAATGTTACTGAACATGCTCATATTACTGAGGTTAAAGATCCCGCAAGATCAAGCAATAACAACAATTACGACCCTCAGGTTTGCCAGCATCTTGATCGCGCTGAAAAATGTTGCCGATTTGAGCTTGCTACTGGTCTTTTAGATTTCGAGGAGAGTACTGAGAAATGTGATGATTCAAATCCTGACGATGAAGACCCTGATGTCAATGATGCTGATGAGCATATTCCCAATGGTGCAACATGGTTGCGCCCAATCACAAACTATTTTGAAATCTCTGGGCTACTCCAGCGCCAAGAATTAGGTTTGGTGCCTTTACCACTTCGCTCCTTTGTCGTCAAGCACACTGCCCTTCATCTTGCGTATGATCCCTCCATTCGGAAAATCACTGTGGATGAAGCTGCTACTAAATTTGCCCTACTGGATTTACGACCAGCCATTGCCAATTTCCTCCAATGGGAGGAAACTTATGGACATGGGCATGTTCATGTGATAGGCGGTCCTAGAAGGGCTGGGCCTACTGCTATCCTTCCATTTGACAGAATTCAAATCTGAGCCAAAATCCGTGTGCAAGAAAAGGATCTATATGATGCTCATGTTGTTAGACCAGCTCAGATGCTGAATTGTGCGCCGCCCAATGACCCCTGGACTCTAGGCTGTTATGACACGGTCATCGTCGAGAGTGATGCAAGACACATGTGGCCCAGTAGTGGTCTTTCTGGTGCGATCTCTATTTTGATTGGTGATAATTGACTTATCTTAAACTTCCCATTTTCCGCAGGTCACTCAGTCATCCAGATTAGACTTATCATGCAACCTATTGGTAAAAGCGGCACACAGTGGTCATGGAAAGATCAATTCCTCACTTATGTCCAACACTTCGACATCTCAAATGATTGAGATCCAACTATGCAGCTGCACTTGCTCAAGCGAGCCAAGCATTTGAATGGAAACTGAATGGGAGATGTCATACCTGTCTCTCAAATGAGGGCCCCCGTCAACCTGATCCCACGCTTTGGCGCTATTGCAGATGTGCGTTTAACAGCATACAACAGCATGGAGCATGCCACAGAGTTTTGGTTGAATGAGTTTTTGGACAAAACAACGTTCTTTGCACTATCAAAGTAAGATTTGGACAAAGAGAAGACCATTTTGGTTGGGTGGTCAAAGGGTAGATAACGATATATGTATTAGCATCATTCCCATGAGTTGTTCCCTCGTACCATCATAGACCCATGACAATATGCCAAGCGGCAAACATTTTTATTCAGTTGGCCTCAGGATGAAGCTGGCATCCTTTGTGTCAGCTCCTGCAGTGCACGACATTACAACCATGGATAAACTCACCGACTCGGAGCTTGCCCACCTGATACTTGAAGAAAATCACCTTGACTACAAAGATGAACTTGGCCATCTGTTAACATTCATATTTAGGTCCTACACAAATCACATTCCAAAGGCAGAAGAACTCATCATTCCATTAAAAAAAATCCCTAGTGATTTTAGGACCGACGCCTTGCTGGACATTGAAGACGAGGAAACCAGAGTATTGCTCTATGATGGCCAAAACCATTGATGGGATTGGGCCCTGCCAACATCATACAAACCTGCCAGTCACACTGGTAGTGGGGTGGGGAGAAGGAAGAGCCCCTTCAGTGACAAATTCCGTATCATACGGGCCACCCGACCTACATAATATCCCGTATCAGACGGGCCAGCAGACCATGGGCCCATGTTGTGTATATCCTTGATGATGACGGATGGGCCGGGAGTACAATTATTTCCGATGGGTACGGGTGGGCCCATGTATGCCAATGATATATATATTGTTGATGTTGATGGATGGGCCGGGGAAATATGATCATTCATGGAGATGGGTGGGCCCATACAGGTAATATGTAGAGTAGGATATTATAGACAGCTGGGCTGAAGAGAGGTGTAAGGCAAACATTATTATATAGATGGGTGGGCCGAGGGGGGGTGTATTACATATAAGGGTGGGCCGAGGGTGGTATAAAATATTTATTGCATGGACGGGCGGGCTGAGGGGGTGGAATATTACATATACGGGTGGGCCGAGGGTGGTATAAAATATTTATTGCATGGACGGGTGGGCCGAGGGGGTGGAATATGACATATACGGGTGGGCTGGGGTGGGGGAGTATTGCGTATACGGGTGGGCCGAGGTGGGGCATATTATATAGATGGGTGGGTCGATGTTGGATGTATTATATAGATGGGTGGGCCGACCTTGGATGTATCACATAGACGGGTGGGCCAACGTGGGAGGTATTACATAGATGGGTGAGCCTAGATAGGTTTGACCAGGACATACAGCTGACGTAGCGAATCAAACATGTAGGATACATGCACACTATGAGTGCATATACCTACCATGGACCACTGAAATCTAACCCCATAAGCATGAAAACATGAATTGGCCATGTGTGGCATCCACCGAGAATGGAGTACTGAAGCAGAAAAACCCTGCACATGAACCCTGGTGTGCACTGTATGCTATTTGTCATGGAACAAGTCACCGAGTCTCAAAACAGGAAAGCATGGACACCAGAAGCACAATATTCGCAAAAATATAAATGTGAAATGTTCATGACGTGCCGAACCCCGAACC